>PNEQ01078441.1:0-66104 GCA_003012365.1 Medauroidea extradentata | reverse complement strand
CATCAAGGCTTAAAATGACTGAATTTAGAATATTTTTGCAGAGACCCCAATGATGCCTTTATGATGGACCTCTAATCTTGAAAGTATAAATAAAAATTAGCATAACAATTTTATCTCTATAATTCACATATTTACTTGTGACGACTCATTCTCTAAGTCATTTTGTACACCCAGTTGGAAAATATTAGACACTATGATCGAACACACATGATCAACCGCTTCCTGCAGGCACTGGATAATTCTATGGTCAACCTGAGCGGGTCCTAGCTGGTTCCTACAGGCTCTGTTCGATTTCCTTCACAGTTTCCCCATGTAGCTCTTCTAATACCACAGTAAATGTGTCGAGGCTACATAAAAATATGTATGTATCAATGAACACATTTCAAACAGAGTGGACAGTACGATTCTCCTCGTAACACATATCACAGCCAGCTCAACAGCCTATATACTTAAAATCGTCATAGACTGCAAGACGGATAGGTAGTCACCACAATGCACAAGCCATACATAACTGGCTGAAGCAACCACCAGCCTCACAGGCACCTGCCAACACTATGAACGAATCTGTCACAGAGACCGCACATATCACATTAGCTATCATACTATTAACATTAATTTCAAAACATTCAGAAGACACACTCAGTCTATACTACCATACAAGCTGCAAAAATAATTCTTGTGAGAAGGCATCCAACATCACCCATTTGAACCATTCCTAGAGCGAGTCAGCCACACAGACAAGTACCAAAGCCCATTACCACTAGCACTTATTCTGTCATATATTGTAATCATCCTACCAATACAGTATCCTATCTTAGCATGTGTATACATAGCACTAACCTTGGAGTCTATAATTATGTCAGCAATAAAAAAACTACTCACGACCCTATATTTTATCCAAAATAACATTAGTCATACATCCTCACAGTCTCATTTAACAAACTGAAGTAACATATAAACAACAAAAATTTAACCAGATAAGTCTTGTAAGCAATGCTGAAAACAGAACTACTTTCTACATGCATGCAAATACCACAGGCTGTAGTAAACAGATTGTCTCTGTACCTGCAGTTCCTCCCCAACGAGCGAGAAACCTTTCCTTTACATATGTTAGCATTCACTTTCATTTTATCTTCGCATGTGAAAACAAGTCACAGATATTACAATGGTGACTATTATATCATACACACTATGATAGCTACCTCGATGAAACCCATGCCACTCATCTCAAGTACCTACTAGAAGCTTGCTAGAAATGCAGCTGTTGCTGTTAACAGGGTGTAGAAGAATCTATAAACATAACACAACGACGCTAATCATCGTACAGCATGAGAATCCTTCTTTCGGAAGACAAATATATCAAGTCAAACCTTTAGTAGTGTAAGATAGCATTATTCTTTATTGGATTATTTGCTTTGCGACCTGCCATTCAACATATTACACAGATGATGTGTCTTCTAGGTTGCTATAAGACATATCTGAAACACTTTAGTCATAGAGAACATTCGAGTATGTCTTCATACTGCTGTAGACATTCAGGTGTACGTTAACAAACATACAAGGCCAATTCATACGGTCCTATAAAATTTAATATGTGGCTTGAATATTTGTTTGGCAAGCCGGAGCCACATGAGGAGGAAAAAGACCAGAGATCTTTTAAGACGAGAAATATTATAATTCATAATACTGATGATACTGAGGAAGCTGTTGCAGCCAGCTTGGAGAAGAACTGAGAGGTGGAGGAGGAGGAGGAGGAGGAGGAAGACTACATGGGCAAAGGCGCAGGTTGGACTTAGTTTTCTTCGTACAAAATGACAGGCAACCATCTAAGATGATGTCGCAAGGAAGGGTAAGAGGAGGAGCTTGAGGATAAGCCTGATATTGTGTGGCTGATTCGCTCTCGGAATGGTTCAAAAGGGTGATGTTGGCTGCCTTCTCACAAGAATTATTTTTGCAGCTTGTATGATAGTAAAGACTGAGTGTGTCTTCTAAATGTTTTGAAATCAATGTTTATAGTATGATGGCTGATGTGATATGTGTGGTCTCTGTGACAGATTCGTACATAGTGTTGGCAGGTGCCTGTGAGGCTGGTGGTTGCTTCAGCCAGTTATGTATGGCTTGTGCATTGTGGTGACTACCTATCCGTCTTGCAGTCTATTAAGATTTTAAGTATATAGGCTGTTGAGCTGGCTGTGATATGTGTTACGAGGAGAATCGTACTGTCCACACTGTTTGAAATGTGTTCATTGATACATACATATTTTTATGTAGCCTCGACACATTTACTGTGGTATTAGAAGAGCTACATAGGGAAACTGTGAAGGAAATCGAACAGAGCCTGTAGGAACCAGCTAGGACCCGCTCAGGTTGACCATAGAATTATCCAGTGCCTCCAGGAATCGGTTGATCATGTGTGTTAGATCATAGTGTCTAATATTTTCCAACTGGGTGTACAAAGTGACTTAGAGAATGAGTCGTCACTAGTAAATATGTGAATTATAGTGATAAAATTGTTATGATAATTTTTATTTATACTTTCAAGATAGAGATCCTTCATAAGAGCCTCATATGGGTATCTGAAAAAATATTCTACATCCAGTCATTTCAAGCCTTGATGCCAAAACATAAAACAACCACTACTCTACACAAGGTCGGATGAATACCAGCATCGTGGAACAATTTAATTGTACTTTGTAGACTGAAAAGTCGGACCAAAATATTCAGCACAAGAAGCCGCAATTGGGTGGATACATTACTCAAGCTTCTGTCAAAATAAATTCACAAAGTACAACGGAGCACGAACATTAAGCCCATGGATGACAAGGACAGCACTTTACTGCTTAATGTTTATACAAATGAGAAGAAACCGGACCTCTACAAACCTAAAGTAACAGTTAGATACTATGTCTGGATGCTGTGAATAAGACAACAATTACTAAAGACTAGCCCATCAAACTTGACTGAAATATTTAAAGTAGCAATATTCGACACTACGAACCAATACCTACTACCTAGAAGATGTGGACGGCAAGGCTATTCGAGGAGGCTTATACAGCGAAGAAACTCAAGTTACCAAGTATCCAAACACGTATTCATTCGAGAAGGTTTTGAAGATTAAAGGAAATAATGTATTAATGTGTTGGCTTGGGTTCGATGTAAGACATTACAGTTGAATTTGCAAGTCGATCATTACATTTAATTAATGTAAAGCACTCTTTCTTATTTATAAAGGAATTGATAAAAGTATTTTTAATGAATTTCATTACAATTATTAATAAGAAATGGATGGTATTTTATTGGGAATGGTAGGTCTGTGATGACTGTGCACACAAACTTTGAACATGTTAGATATTGAGATGATAATTTTGTTCTGTTATTGCATGTAACTGTATTCGTCACCATATCTGCAGGGTGCTGGACTGCTCCTGGTGTCTGATGAGCTGGGACATTAAGCTCGAAGATGGGCAACTCTCGCACTTTGCTGCGACCTTTGAGTACATGCTCACCCCCTAACCCACGCCCCACCAAGGTAGTGGCTTCTTGCACGTGGAGGCCTGCGCATCACTAGGATGACTTGATGGCACCTATGGTCGGTCCTGAGGTGCTGGCATAGATTTATGAACACTTGAAGTGAGGAGGGTGGGCATGCAACATACTGGTAGGAGAGTAGTGCATGCGCAATGGGTGACTAGTAAGGAGTAGTTTCTCCTGGGCTCTTGGGGCTACGGATTGCAGTAGGAGGTTGAGTGTAATGCATGTGAGTGAAACAGCAGAGGCGACGAAATATTCTACGAATTGTACAATACTGTGATTGCTGGTGCATCTAAAGAAATATCAGCCTGATCACTACCACCACTATCACCACTGCTGATTCGTCTACATCAGTACACCTACGAAGAAAAGTATGAGGTAATGGTGGTTGATTTATTGAGTCAGCTAAGTGACCATCTGTCTTCTCCAGGACTCCCTACAAAAAAGGCCAACAATAGAGCATCCTGTGATCGTCGTGGCACATTTAGTGTCTGTGGTGGAAGACAGAAGGATGACGATGACGAGAAGGCTGCCTTCCCTAATGGATAAGTTGAGAGAGAGAGGAGGACGATAACGGCGATGAGGAGGAGATTGCTAGTTCATTATGCCTATTCTCAGAATGACTCCAGCATCAAGAGAGGGATTGGTCCCCGTTTGGATATCTGGAGGATCCTCGACACAGCACAGGTACATACCCTTCATTCTACTGAAGGGTCAGCATGAGAGAAGTCGTGCTCAGCGAGCTGCATTACAGCATCATGGTGGGAGACTCAGCTTGTCAAATATTGTTGGTTTCACCACCACTATTTATAATTCGCATCTAAATGTGTTTCTCATGTATAGCATCTGAGGAGCGGGTAACATGTGTTGAAGTATGAGCATGTATAAACTGAAGAGACAGATATGTATGCAGTTTGGTTGGCTGATGTGTAGCAAGGTGTGGAGCTGTGTACATATTGTGATATGTTTACAGGGGTGTAGAAATTTGTTCAGAGAGCGAAAGGCATTTCCAATGCTTTCAGTGTATGTGCTTCTGGTGGTTGGAAGATATGGATGGGAAGAAGATGATGATTGTGTCTGGAGTGCCATTTGCGGTGCTATGTGCAGTGACTGTGGTGCTATACGCGGTGATATGTGCGGTGCCTGCGGCGCCTGCTGTGCTATGTGCGATGCGTAGGGAGAATTGTCTTGCTTGTGGTGATTGGGACTATTCTAGTATTGATGTTTGCACAGAAAATTATGGATGTGATTGTGGTTTTACATTGGTTGTATTTAAAGTGTTTGTGCCTGTAGTTCATTTTGTGGTTAATAGGTTTCGTTTTATTATAATATTGTACTGTTTTGAAATGATAATTTTTTTAAATGTATGGCTTATGCTTCACAGCGGAATTTTTGTCTGCGATATGAAGTGTGATAAAGGTTTTATTAGTGTATGTAGGTTTATTATGGAGATGTAAGTTATGTATGTAGTTTTGTTCTATAATTTTCATTCGCTTTTACTCTTTGTCATTGTGTTCTTATGGTAAATATAGTGTTTGGTATGTATGTTTATCCTAGGATTAAAGATATAATGATTGAAATGATGGTTTATATAGTTGTTTCAGTGGTAGGAAGTAGTTAGCTAAGTTGTTAGATGACAGTTTTGTTGGTCTCTTTATGTAAAATATAGCTGAAGAAGTTTACTGCTGCCCTGCTCTTGTGGATATTGAATGGTATCTTAACTCCTTGAATGTCTGGTAAGATTTCGGTAATGAAAGAACAATAGATGGGTTGGTTGGTATAGTTCGTGACATTGAAACGTTTGAACTATATGACTGCTAGGTTAAAGTTGGTGTATACTTACATTATGGTTGTGTAATATGTTCGAATGTTCCTAAATTATAGTTGATATTAGGATCGCTGATGGTTTCTGAGGCACATAAAGGCACGTTAAGGTGAAACTGATCTGGGGGTTGATTTGTGTTATGAGTAGCATCTGAAATATATTGATAGCTGATTGAAATGTTGGTTTGATAATGTATGTTTGTAAATGAATTAAAATGTACTGTAACTAATTAAAACATATTGCTGGTGTAGTGAAATTTTATGTAGATAGATGAGAATATTGATGATTAACTTTATACTGAAAGTTATCTGGTTGCTGGATCGCATTATGTCAAATTAGGCCATGCTAGTATGGTTCAGGACAGGTAATGGTAGGCTGGAACTAGTTAGTTCAATGTGGGTCCTGTGACTTTAACACACATATAGAATAAGAGGAAGCGGATTATACTTTAGTCACGAAATAAAAAATAATGTAAATACCACTACACAAGGTAAGAAAATTATAAGACATTGTAGAAGGCTGGTGTGAGTGGACCTGAGATGAGTATTATTTTAAGATCAATGTAGGATACCTGAAATTTTTAAGTTACACATGAGTAAAATCAATGTTTCATAGTTTCTACACAACAAAACTAATGACCAATGAAATATAGTAGCTCTCGAGTAGGTCGAATCATTCAGAATTTGTGGATGGATGGTGTGATGTATACAGAGAGGATGCAGCTATGTGTGGAGCTGAGAATAATGAGGAGCATGTGGAGCATGTGTGGTGCTATGCCTAGCATAAGTAAATGGGGACTGAGATATACGATGAGGATGCATAGTTGTGTGAGGAGCTGATTGAGGAGAGTGAGGTGAAATCATAGGTGTGTGAGTACATGGTTGAAGAGAATGCACATAGTTGTGTGGGTCATACATATTTTCTGGTCTCGATTATCGTAATAAAAGGGAAGATGGAAGACTTTATGGATATGTATACTGGAATGACGTTAACGAAATTGTAGACAGATATACACTAGTTGTCTCTTAGCAGGCTGGAAATAATTGTTATGCAAGTGAAATATCCAGCATCAACGATGAATTATGTTTAGATGATTACATAGAATGAGACACCAAATGAATGTTAGCGAGCTTCACAAGCCTGTTAGGTGAAACTGGTCTCGAAGTATATTGTGGGTGTTTGATTTGAAGGACTTGTATCAAGCAGACTTGGTAGAAATGAGTCATTATGCTCACAAGAATAAAGGCTTCAAGAATATCCGGGCTGTTCTTAATTGCTACATTAAATATTCGTTAGCCGTGACCATAAAAACTAAGAGTGGTTGGAATATAACAAATACAATGAACATTGTTTTGCAAGATAGATGTCCGAGCAAGAATTTACATACTGACCTCTGCAAATATTTCTACATCCAGTCAATTTAAGTACTATTGTCAAAACATAAAATACCTAGTGATCTTAAGGCTAGTATCGTGTACACTTTAGTCGTACACTGAAGAATGACATTTGAAAAAAAAATTACTCTGAGCGTGTTGGAAAATCGAGGCGATGAGCTGGTCGGGAGTAAGCAGTGCAGTTTCTTCATATCTCCCCTCACGAGGCGCTGGACTGTCCACTTCGTGGCCGAAGACCCTGTTGTGTCATGCTCCGCGAGCGTGTAGAGACCCGTCCAATGTGCGAAGAGAGGATGCGTACAGGGAGTCTGGCCGGTGTTTACACCTCTACCAGTTCATATTGCCTTGTCTAGTTAGCAGTAAGTGTCCCGTGTCCTGCTAGAGGACGACGTTGAAGCATTTGATCATATAATTCAACTTATAAGGAGGCATATACTCCAGCACAACCACTCAATCGTATTATGCGCGACCGAAGCAAGTCGCCAGTTCGTAAATCAGCTACACCAGTGCATCCATCACTACCACTGCTGTGGAGCGATGAAGCGGACAATGCTGCAGGGCTACAATGACCGATGTCTCCAAGATTGAGGTTCTGCCCCTTCAGGATGAAGGCAGTGAGCACGATCTGTGTTCAACAATGGACTCATCCATCGTACGAACCAGGGACCTGGACGAAGTGTACATCGATAGTGAACAGGAAAAGCAGGAGGAAGATGAGGATGCTGGGCAGGAAGTGCGGCGAGAGCCCCGTGTGTTGTGAGCCCAGGTTCGGGACCAACATAAGGAAATCCTGGAGCTGCAGCACCAGCTACAGGCTCAGCATGTCATGGCGGAAATCCTCTACACCGTCACCGCTCGCTTCCAGGACTAACCTCTTCTTCTCTAAACATTGGTGGGGCTAGGACCTGCCTAGTTGCCTCGAGAATGATAAGTGTACTGTGTATAGTGTGTAAATATTGTGTGTATAGTGTTTTTTTTTGTTAGGTATATAGTGTTTTTATTTTTTAAATAAATTAGATTTTTTAAAACTTACAGGGCGTGTGTTGAGAGACATTGTTTCATATGTCTATGATACGGTTCTGTGTATAATACTTGTCAAGACTTGTCAATCTAGATACCTGGAGGCAAGCATAAAAAAATTATAGTAATTATAGGGGCGAGGGTCCTGTCTATGGTAAATTCCATGTCGTCCTTAAACATTGCCTTGTGGAGACGAATTATGTGAGTAAATACGAAACAAATGGCTGCTGACTACTACACCCCCTACCAATGTGATGTACAATTTGAAACAGGAAGAGTTCGGTGGGTGGTGAGTTAAGGGAGGGTAGGAGGAGGAATTGGACATGACAGTTGTAGCTGGGGAGCTGATGAATGAGAGAGCAGGAGTAAAGTATGAGTGGAATGAGAGAGCAGGAGGAAAGTATGATTGGAATGAGAGAGCAGGAGGAAATAAGAGATGAGAGTTATAGCTCGAGAGCTGATGAATGAGAGAGCAGGAGGTAGTTATGAGTGGAATTAGAGAGCAGTAGAAAATGATAAACAAGATGAGAGATTTGACATACCAAGATCGTGGATATGGTGTGCCAAGATTGCGACCAAGATGGCTGCCTACAGCTGACGATTAGGTAGAATGATAGCAGAATAAATTACGAGTGGAATGTGAGAGCGGGAGAAAATAATATTTAAATATTGCGACCTCTAGAACATGTAAACTAATGTCTGTTGAAAATTGGCCAGAATTTAAAAATTAAATATGGCAGCCGGAAATAAGATACATAAGATGGCTGCCTACAACAGGCGAGTGGGTAGAATGAGAGAGCAGGAAAAATTATGAGTGGAATGAGGGAGCAGGAAAAATTACTAGTGGAATGAGAGAGCAGGAGAAAATGAAAATCCAAGATGGCAGTCGGAAACAAAATGGCTGCCGGAAACAAGATGGCAGCGATGAGGTAATCCAAGATGGTGGCCAGGTGACGTAATCCAAGATGGTGGCGATGAGGTTTTCCAAGATGGCGGCGGGGGGCTTCTCAGCTCCTCACCCTGAACCCTGTTGTGCTCGGACCGACATAACCTATCTACTTGCAGGTTATGTGCAAGAGGAACTGGTTGCAGGATTATGAACATTGATTGAGGAAATGTTACTCATGCGAGACACAACTGACTGGGCTTATAGAGGAAAGCAGGTGAATGTGTGCTTGGTTGACTTCGATAGAAAATTAAATAAGTTACCACATTTATTTGTTTGTTTTCGTGTTCAGTAGATTCCATATTGAGCAACATTGCTCTGGGATATTGGTCATGTCAAGTGAGTTACAATTGTAAATAACTGTCACATAATGCAGACATTTCAAAATATTAGTTTACAAAATGTAACTTTTGTCAGTGATAACATAGCATCATTGTTAAACAGTTTAACAAACATAAACAATACATTTACGAAGTTTTCTTTTAGGTGATACATACTATCAATGTAATATACATATAATCTACATTTACACATTAGAATACCCATACACAACCATAACTATTAACTTTGCTTATAATTATGAAAGTATTTAAGTCTGTAATATATATTTTTATTGAGGAATTTTTTAAGTTTATGTTATTATTTAAATCATTCTTACTCAAAACTTTGAGTGAAATAGGCAAGGTGTTAAATAGTTGGTTTCCAGAATACTGGACACCATGCTGATACTTGTACTGTTACTCGACATTTGAAGGTAATTTTGAGATCTGGTATTTTGTGTATGTATGTTACTATTTGTTTCCAGAATATTAACTTTTTTACTATGAATATAATTAAACGAATGTGTAATTACTGTGCAATAAAAGTAATACTCTCAAACTTTTTATGCAATGGTTTACACGAGACACAATATCCGACATCAGCAATTATTCTAATAGCTTTCTTTTGAAGTTGACGCACTTGTTTATTACAATGTAAAGATCCCCAGAAAATTATACCAAAATACATTACTAAATAATATTTGCGAAAAAAATTTTTAAAAATGAGATTTAGATATAGTTATTGCTAATTTTTACAGAACGAAACATGCTGAACTTAGATAGCTTAGGAATAATACTTTATATATGTAATTAACCTGCTAAGGAGTTGCCGACATGCAAACCTTGAAATTGTACTGTTTTTACTTCATTCAATTCAGTGTCACCATACTTCACCTGTGTATCATATATTTTTATGAATTTAAACTGTCTGTAGCACGTAAGTTTTTCAAGGTTCAGGATAACATTGTTTACAAGGAACCACTGCCTTAGTTTATGACAAGCACTATTCAAAGATTGTATAAGTTTGTGATGATCCTGCAAGTAGCATAATATGCCACTATTATCTGCAAATAGGAGTACTGATTCAATATATTTGTACTTAAAATCAGACAGATCATATATATATATATATATATATATATATATATATATATGCTATATATATTATAAACAGTAATGGTTCCAATACTGTATAGATTCCTGGGGTACACCATATTTAATGATGACTTTGCTTGAGTTTACTGTAACAGACTAGTTGGTGTCAGTAATGGAGACTTGCTGTGACCTAGGTTATTTGTAAGAGATAATGCGAACCAATGTAAAACAGGTGGACAGAATAGTTAAGAAGGGAAGAAGGGTCTTATGACTGCTGCAGAGTGTTTCTACAATACCAAGATTTCTAGTTGGAAAGCATGATACAATATTAAAGAATTGCTGGTAGCAAAGTTGAAGTGAGATGTATTGAAGACATTCTCAAGGGGCAGAGGCAGAGGGTAAAAGTGAAAGAGTCCTAATTGCCAGAGGGGTATGTTATGTCCGGTGTGCCACTGGGAAGTGTGCTGTAGCCCTTCTTGTTTATTATAGTGGCAAATGACATGGGTGCATGGGTAAGTTGCTAAATAAAATATTTTGCCATTGTTTATGTTTATTGCACAGTTGGGAGGAGGAAACAAGTTGCAGGATAGCAATGATATGGCAAAAAACAAAATGAAAATAATCGTAAGAAAGACAAATATTGTTAGGTTTATGAAGAAGGAGGTTTACTGACATGCGAATGGAAAGGGCAGAAGATAAAGGACGCTTCAAAACACAAATACCTAGCCATAATTATGCCGGCTGACTTCAGGTGAAGAAGGCAGGTAGATAGACTGGTGTCTAATAAGGAGAAAGGCTTTGCTCTAGGAATGCTGGTGATGATATTGAAGGGTGTTAGAACGACCAATGTTAAGGTATGTGGCAGTAAAGTGAGACCTATATGTGGAATTGAAATTGCAGGAGCTGGAGAAGATGCAAAGTTGTGTAGCAGTGTGGGTGAACGATAAATGAAGAAGGTAAGGACAGGCTGGTGAGGAGGAAGTGAGCTTTCAGCCATCTTTGATGCCGAAAGAACTGGGATGGGGCTCATTGAAGGAAAGGAGAATAGTGAAAAGCCTGATCAGGATGTTCAATGTGGTGAATGGAGAGGGAGGCTGAGGTAATTTAAGCTGCGTGTTGATAAAGGCAGTATAGTATAAGAGGGAATAGCAGAGAGAATATGCAGGTGATTAGGAGCAGAACAGAGCAGAGATAGCAGCCAACGCTTTGGAGGTTGGCGAGGGAGTAGAATTTGCTTTCGGAGGAGTTGGTGACTGTGAGGACAGTTGGAAAGTTTAGGAGGGGATCGGTAGGTGATTTATGTGAAGGTTACTGCTTGTCTCCATGCAGTTGCCAAGTTGTGATTTGACATTATTATTGTTGTTATATTTTTCTTCTTTGTATTATTATTTGCTATTCACTAAGCTCATCTGATAACAAATTCTGGTGTCTTTATATTAAGGGGGTTGTTGCTTGGCAACATGGTTGTACAACATCATAAAACAGGTGGGTTGAGTTGTTTTCTACATAACACACTAGTCCACCATGGTTATTTGTATATTTTTATTTGGAATCGTAACAACCTAATAACTATGCATTCAAACTGTGGAATGTAATTACTGTTTTACTGTCGGAAACGCAAAATGTTTGTTCGTAAAACACGTTTGCATTGTATTGCTTGAAATTATACAGGGTGTAACAAATGAACGTGGAATGCACCCTATTATGTTATAGGGTTGGTCGAGACGAAATCATTGATATAGACACATATGGTCGGAAATGTCGGGAAAAGCCCTAAGAACCGGTTTTCAAAGTTCAAAGTGTGACATCACCATAAAGACATCATAGACGATCGCTCGTGCGTCAGTTTCCTTATTGGATGCCCGCTGCTTCGAACCGTCCGAATCCAGGTCCGTTGGAGGTGATGTGTGTATCTCAATGATATCACGTTCGCTTGTTACGGGCGTGGTTCAGGATTCGATCCTGGCGGACTACCGGTTTGATTAAGGCTTGGTTTTGTTTTGTTTTGAGGGCCCGCACATGTTACTGAGTTGTCGTGGCCTTTCTGGGCCTTCCCCTCTTCCCCCTCTTAATGCTCTCCATTCCCCTGGCCCCTTTCCTGACCCTTCTTACCACTCTCTGCTCGCCTGCCACTGTGGCAAATGTTCATTCTTCGAACTGCAGTTGATTCGACCGCTCGAGTGAAACCTTGATTATGAACGGTTTCACTTTTAATGAATTAGCAGATATGCACCTTTGCTACGGTGCAACAAACGGAAATGCACCCGGTGTAAGGCGGCTTTATGGAGAAAGATTTCCTGCATGGGTGTTACCAAGTGCTCATGTGTTTGCTGCAGTTAACCGATAACATTCGCAAAAATGGCACGGCTCGGGTATGTAAACATTGCTGGAAGTCATCAAGTGTATGTGTTTTACAGTAAATTATTTTGGTGCTTTTCGTCCATAGGGTCTTCCACGAGAGGGTAAAGGCGGTCGTCGTCCTAATGAAGTCGAGGATATCGCATTGGAATGTGTTAATAATGCACCCAGTACAAGCACACGTCACTTTGGACATCAGCTTGGTGTCTCACACATGACCATTTGGCGAGTATGGCATCGCAACAGTTTACATACATACCACAAGAAAAGGTTCTAAGTTACTTCCACAGGATTATCTGCTTAGGGTACAGTATTGTGAAGAGTACCTCAAAAAATGCGGAAACGATCCCGACTACCTATCTTTAGTTTTGTACACTGACGAAGCAACGTTCAGCGAAGAAGGCATATTCAACACTAAAAACAATCACTTTTGGGCGGCTGTAAATCCGCATGCTACGTATGAGCATAATAATCAGGAGAAATTTAAGGTAAATGTATGGGCTGGGATTGTGGGAGAATACCTTATTGGCTCATACCTCCTACCCGCCAGGTTAAACGCTCATCATTATTTGATATTTTTGCGGGAGGTGCTACCCCATCTATTGACTAATGCAAATGTTCTGGAAGAGGTTCAAAACACTTTATGGTACCAACACGACGGAGCGCTGGCACATTACGCCAGACTTGTGCGTGATCACTTCAATGAGGCGTTCCCCTTACAATGGATAGGTCGCAATGGCCCAGTTCGTTGGCCTGCTCAGTCCCTGGACTTGACCCCGCTGGACTTTTTCTTTTGGGATTGCATGAAGGAATTGGTGTATGCAATGCCAGTTGGGTCCGAAATGGACCTAATCGCGAGAATCGTGGCCGCCGGCCACGAATTTGCGGAGAAGCCCAATGTTTTTCATGATGTATACGCAGCTATTGCTTATAGGTGTAACACTTGCATTCGTGCTAATGGCAGCAATTTCTAGTAATTATTGTGAAAGGAATGGCGTGTTTATTGGCCATTTACTAATCATCCATAACAGAATGAAAACATTACCATAATTCAGTACAGACAAAAACATAATTAGCATTGTCATTGTAACATAACTGGAGGTTTGGTAGTTAATGCGATGTTTCTGCTTTATGGTGACGTCACACTTTGAACTTTAAAAACCTGTTTTTATGGCTTTTCCCGACATTTCCGACCATACGTTTCTTATATCAATGATTTCGTCTTGACAAACTGTATAACGTAATAGGGTGTATTCAACGTTCATTTGTTACACCCTGTATTGTAAGTTCCTTGCGCGCCAGCTTAGATGGCATGTGGCAGATACTGAGTGAAGGGCACATTCAAGAAATTCAATTCATCGTATCCTATGATGTTTCCATACGTACATATAATTCAGGTATTCACATTGGTGTTATCAATCTCAGACTCGTAAGTCTTAACATTTCCATGGAACGCAGTTTCCACATTAACTAATCCTAACTTTGTTACCATACCAGACCCTACCACGATTTTAGGGCGGGTTGATGGCATCCTGGAGCAGGATGGCCGCAGAGGTTCCAGTGAGGGCTCATGTAGCTTTTTCTGAGCTGTTTGTGCTACTTTATCCTTACTGATCTTCGTGTGCGTAGCCAGATTTTCACGACAAGCGAACTGGACACTGCAGTAGTTGCACTTCAGCAGATTTCTTTCTAAACTATGCTCACAACCTACCTCATTTCGACGAGTATTGCCAGATTTATTCACGTATAACCAAACATTTATCGAGACATAATATCAACCTTCCTGGTTTTGTTTTGTATGGATGGCTTGAACTTGAAATATGTTTACTCTGTTCATGTTAACACAGATATGACATTTGATAAATTCAAAGAGGTGTGTGCATATTGTTGCAGTGATCCTTACGGGTTTCTTGTAATAGCCAAAGACTTTCCCTTACTTAAAGGAAGGTATCGATGTGTATTCGATAAGTTCACAAGCCTCCATCAGTGAGAGATGAGCTACAGAACTTCAAGGTTAGGTCGCATTGGCCTGAAACGTGAAATGGAAAGTTATTTCATGCCTACGGATGATGGAAACTGTAGTGCCGAGGGAAAAAAACTTTACAATATTTGAAATCCGAGAGAAGATGGAGATGCAGTTAACAAGGCGCATATTTACACACATCATGGTGACTTGATTAGTTTAGTTCAAAATGTGCTGGATGGAACAATTAATGAAATTGCAAGTACGATAAATGACGTGAATGTTAAACTCGGTGTTATCACTGTTGATATTGAGAAACTGCTGGACAGGAAGCTTAATGCAATAGAAGGGCTGATTAATGAAACAAGTGGTGAAGACAAAGTTCTGTATGAGGTTATGCAGCACATTACTAAATTTAAAGCTTCAGTTAAAAATATTGAAAACATGCTAAAATCTGCTTCTAACCTGCCTTCAGTTAGAGTTTTGTATGGTAAAAATAATAAACTAAGCTATAGGCCACCACTTAGAAGACTTTGCATATAAATACCCTGTCATACCATCGTAAGTGGGTAGTACAATGTCTGACATTGCCGGTGGCTTACATGCCATGACTAAAAGTATTCACGCAAAGTACATGCCTGCTCAACAGTCTATAATGGAAGGTGATATGAATTATGAAGAAGCTTTTAAACCTATAACAGAGCGACTGAACAGTTTGAAGCTGAAACCACTATCCCCTGTGACAGTGCAGAAGGAAGAAGAACTTCAAACTATAGTCATATGCAAGTATGAAATTATGAAGATGATTTGCCTCTCTCTGAGTGAAAATGGAAAAAGGAACAAAGCACAAAACTTCGTGATTACTTGACAAACTCACGGTCCAAAGATAGGACATTATGGAGTATACAAGCAAAATAAAAAGTACTTCTTGGGAAACAAGCAAATTTTATTCTTGCCCAGTAATGACTTACAACCAGAGTCTGTTGTAGCCAAGCCAGCTTCTGGACTTTTCGAATTACTGTTTAAACAGAAACCTGGCAATTATTTGCACGGTGCTCTGGAACAGTATAGCAACTTTTGAAACTTACGAGTGCTCATTTGATGAATAACGATCCTATGAGCAATGAATACAATGATGAAACAAATCAGAAGTTTAACATTATTTCCCAGCTGTTCCCCATTGTAGGAGCTGCCAAAGTTTCTGGTCTCGACCTATGTAAGAAAATAGATTATGAATGGCGAACAGAATACGTTTACTGGAATAATGCTAGTGAAATTGTCGACATGAACGGCGAACAGAATACATTTACTGGAATTATGTTAGTGAAATTATAGTTGATAGACTACATCTACTAGTTGCTTCACAACAAGCAGGAAATAATTCTCATACGAATGAAATATCTCACAAAATAGAAGAACTGCTGAAAGACGGCTACATAGAATGATTCGACAAAACATTGCTAAGGAGCTGCTCAAGCCTGCAAGGCGAAATTATCCTCGACATAAAGTGCAGATGTTTGGTTTACAGGACTTGTATCAAGCAGACTTGGTTGAATTGATTCCTTATGCCCGTAAGAATAAAGACTACAAGTACATTCTGACTGTTATTGACTGCTACAGTAAATATGCATGGGCTGTGCCTGTAAAAACGAAGAATTGCAGATATGTAACTATTGCAATGAGCATTGTTTTAATTGACAAAGGTCCGACTCATAATCTGCATACTTTCCTCGGTAAAGTATTCTACAATTCATCATTTCAAGCACTAATGTCAAGATATAAAATTAATCACTACACTAATCACAGTGGTCTTGAGGCTAGTATCGTGGAAACATTTAATCGTACTTTGAAGAATGAAATGATAAAACAGTTTTCAGCACAGGGAAGCTACAAGTGGATGGATATATTGTCGAAGCTAGTGTCTAAATACAATCATAAAGTACATCGTACCACGAACATGAAGTCTATTGGTATATAGGACAACACTTTACTACAAACTGTTTACAAAAATGACAAGAAACTGGACCTGCACAAACCTAAAGCAAAGGTTGGAGACTACATAAGAATATCAAGAGTGAAAGGAACATTTACTAAAGGGTACATACCAAACTGGAGCACTGAAATATTTAAAGTGGTCAAGATTCGTCACTATGGACCAATGACCTACTACCTAGAAGACATGGAAGGCAAGGCTATTCGAAGTGGTTTCTACGGTGAAGATATTCTGATTACCAAGTATCCAAACACTTATTTAGTCGAGAAGGTTTTGAATAAGAAAGGAAATAAAGTGTTAGTGAGGTGGCTATGGCTCGATACAAGCCATGACAATTGGATTCAGTAGTCAGACATTGCATATAAATAAAGCGAATTACACTTGCTTTGTATAAATGAATGAACTTTTGCTTCTCAATTGTGTCCTGTGTATAGAGAAAAACTGTTGCAAGAAATAAATGTCACACTGGCAAATTTTTTTTCTGACGAGTTATTACAAAAAAAAAGTAAATATATGCCAGGGAAGGTAATTCTTTAATTATCAGTAAAGATGGAAGAGGCAACGTGTAATGACGATTCTGCAAGTGAAACCGAAGCTGAAATTCCTGAATGTTTATTCTGCTACATCAAGTGTCATTTCGCTCGTCTGTGTATGAGAATATTGGGCATTCTGGTAAAATCAGCAACTTTGCCATGTAGAAGATGGCCTGCCACAGACACCTCCAGAATTGTAAATATTTATTGTATATATTTGAATAATTTTAAATAAATAATTTTTTAAATCTTAACATTTTGTTTGTGAGACATTATTTCATATACCTGTCATAACTTTTTCTCTTAAATAGAATCAGAAGCAACAGTCCTTGTACACTCAGTCAGTATTTTATTTAGCACACTATCTGCAAAGTATTATTTAAAAGGTTTTAAAATGATTAAAATAATAATAATTATGAATGATAATATGATTGTGGTGACATAACTTTGTGTAAAACACATTAAGGTCTTGATGGAACTCGCAATTTTATTGTAGTAGTTCAGAAGTCGAGTTTATGTACAATTTGAATCATATGAAAATGATTCAATTGCCCACTTTGATGTTTCGTAGGATAGAAATAGTTAATATATAACATCATTAAGACATAGGTATGCTAATAATATAAATGAAAATTTAATTAAATGTGAACATTTATCTGGTACAAAATGTATTTTTATATATACACTATTTATCATTGTCCTTTCATCAATGCACTCTTAGCTCAGTGCCGACCCCCCGTGGCTCAGTTGGTTGAGCGGCCGGATTTGGTGCGGGGAGTTCTGCGTTCGATTCCCAGGTCTGGCTGGGTGTAAATTTGTGTTTGTCCATTTCTTCTCAAAAATTGTCACTATACAAATTGTCTCACGAAAAGTACTGGGGTCACTCAAATTAAGTCACATTAAAGGGGGGAATGTTTGGTGCAGTGGCGATGCGGAAAAAAAAGTGGGCTAGAGCACACAAAGGTTGTAAGTTCGAAACCAACACACTGAGAAATAAAAAAATTTTAACTTCCTAAAAAATTTAATCATAAGGTCTATTCTCCCTTATACAAGCACAAGCAACTTCGACCTTACATTAATAGCGACACTAGAGCACTCTAGCAGACAGCGATGTAGACATTGAAACAAACATGGTGGCACACATCCAGTAGCAAATATGGCGAATGTCGACTGCAGTGCCGCCAAGTCTTCAATGATGGAAACAAACTGCAACACTAGCACCTCCTAGTTACCAATGATGGAAACAAACATGACCTCCCCAGCAGATCATAAGAACATTTCGAGGGAAAAAATTCCCTCAGCCGACAAGTGATGGCAGATAAAAGATTGTGGATATTATTTGACATATTTTATATGATGTGACACGTGACATGATGCGAAGAATTGTTCCAAAATGTCGGATAGCGTGGCGAATTGATCTAATATGTCGGCAGATTGATCCAAGATGGCGAACAGCATGACGAATTGATCTAATATGGTGGCAGATTGATCCAAGATGTTGGACAGCATGACAAATTTATAAAAGATAGAGGCGAATCGATTCGAGATGGCAGCAGATTGACACAAAATGGCGGCGATGCTGCAATCCAAGATGGTGGTGGATTGATCCAACATTGTGGCCTTGCCCACATGCCACAGCCAGGAGCCAGTGCACCAGAAGTCCCTATTCCCCACTACTCCCATTCGCTGTTTGTCTGTCGCAGAGTACAGTTATCAGTTAGAGCAATGTCTCGCAACAACTAGAGAATTATATTAAATAGAAATGTATACAAAATTATAAATTTTCACAATACAATTGTGAAAAAGTATATATATATTTTTTGTAATTTACAGGAAAACATGTTTCCCAAAGCAAAATTAATGAGTTCATTACTATAAGTGTCAGAAAAATGTAGAGTTTGTGCATGTTTAGTTGCAAAATTGCTATGATAGTGTATGTTGACTGGTACAAAATACTCCAGATTCTGGTACAATGGTATTGAAATTTTCCGATCCCAAAAAAAAAAGGTAGATGTACTGTAGTATATAAAAAACGAACAGCCTAACAGAAGAACCACGGGCCAAACACAACTAAACACATTTTATTTACTTCAAAATGTATGTATTGTAATATAGGATTCGACCTATACTACAGATATCATATTAAGTCATTTTAGTGGTTGTTTGCAGGCCAGTTCTCATATATTTTTGTATTTATCTATAGCCATAGACACACCGAGCCATGAAGTTTTATAAACATTGAGCTTTGTTTTTATGACTGTATAAAATTGTACTATCCGAGAAAATATGGTTTCCAAGGTTTCTCACTACTTCACCCGTAGCATTTTATGATTTGATCAGAATAGTGACCAGGTTAAGGGCAAGAATCGATTCCAAAGCTAGGTGTGCTACGATTAATAGCGAGACGGAGGCGAAATAACTAGGCGAAGAAAAAAACCGAAGTTTTGTTTGGAACGTTTGGACAGAGGAAGGAGAAAATTTTTAATAGAAGAGAGGGAATACGTTCGAACTGAGACCAAGATATCACATATTTGATTGAGCTGCGAAGACATTGGGTTGAGAACGACAGAAGAGAATATTTCAGTTACAACTAAGTCGATTGGAGATTTCCACTACATCGCCGGAGCTGAAGAAGATGTCAGGCAAATTTTCGAGCCGGAATTTGCTTTCATGAACCAGGGGCCGGGGCTTAACGAGGTCTCATCCCTGTAGACCTTATTCGCCAGTACGTACGTCGGCCATCCACTGAATCGGGAGATGTGGATTTCATCCCAGGGTACTGCGCCAAAGAAGCCGAAGTCGGTGAGCCCAGTCTTTTAGCCGCATACTATACTCCGTCACAAACTCAGCCACCATTTCCTATCCATCTTGGAAGTCGCATACTTAAATGTCTGCCAGAAAACACACTTAATTTGGGATTTAAGTTTGGTACCTTAGCCTGTTCGCTAGTGTAATTAAGTACGGTCACGACGCATCATTTTATCCATTACACATTTTCGCGACATTGTCCTTAGTTTTAAGTCGCTTATTTTCCATTCTAAATAATCCTGATATCCAACCCTTGGAAATCATATACAATATTCTTATCCTCACGCTGACATCATCAACATTATCTAATTTGAAATAAAATAACTTACATACTGAATTATCAGTCTTTAATTTCCAGGGGAAAGGTATGCGTAAGTCACTGGCATGCAAATAGTGTGCCGAGGTACCTACTGAGTTTCGCTAGCCGACCACATATGGAATGTATGAGGTTACCTTGGATTCATGTTAAACATCCTTAACAATAATTTTTCCTCGCTTCTAAATAGCCGGACACTTCTATATTACAGTACACATAACATAAAGTAAAATATTTCAGGGCCTAAAAAAATAGTTATGAGCACCGTCACCAGGACAAAAATGTACAGTTGTTTTAACACCTATTAAAAAACTTCAGATTTTATATTGTAGACATAAATTTCAATTGAAGTTTAACATAAACAGTACTACAAAGTTCTAGATACAGACAAAAAATACAATAACTTACAGACAAGAAAATATTTAAACCTAAGTACGAAAGGTTATTTTACGATACTAGAAATCAAATACCAAATTTGAATAGTGTAAGTGGAGAGACATTTTCCCTATTTTCCCACACATGTTCGGCCAGTTTGAATTTTTTATCTCGCCTTTTTGTGTGTTGTTATGTTCTTTAATACGTGTGGAAAGGGGTCTGCCTTGTTCTTTTAAGTATACTTGTATACACTTCTAGACTCGTATGATTTGATAGACACAATCCTGAGTTTGTAGTTTTATATTTGCTGAGTTCACCTTTGTAATGATCCTTTTTAATGCTGTCCTTGATTTGAAAGCTCTATGTATGTAATACCTGTTGCCTTGCCGTCTTATATTTTCTGAACGGCCCCAGACATAAAGGATCACTAAGGTTCCTGCAGGTTTTTCGGTTGAATTTTGTGGATTAACGAGATGTTTGGATTTTTTTAGTGTTTTTTCATTGTATGTATAGGGTAGACGTTTTCTAGAAGTTCTTTTTCAAGGGGTTTATGTTTAGAAGCTAATGAATCTTTGTCGGAGCAAACATTTTTGGCTCTGGTAGCTGAAGTGCGGATTATAGCCGTTTTAGTGCTTGTTGAATGGTTGGAGTTAAAGTGGAGGTATTGGCCAGTATAAGTAGGTGTTCTGTATACTTTTGTGGAAATTATGTTTTTTTAAACTAATACATATAGTAGGGGAAGGATTCTGTCAGTTTCAATCTCATATGTGAACTGAATCAATGGCCTGAGTGAATTGAGAAAATGAGCGAAATCATCTAGTTTTTTTAGTTCCATCTGTTGCCAGATCATAAAAGTGTCGGTCAACATAACGAAGCCAGACGTTAGGTGGACTGTCGGTGTTGCTTACTGCTACTTTTTCGAAAATCTCCATGAAGATATTGGCCATGAAGTGTGAAATTGAGGAGCCCATTGCCATGCCATCTACTTGCTTGTAAATATAATCCTTGAATTGAAAATATGTTGTATTGGCACAGAGTGTGATTAGTTTCATTATGAATGGAATATGTATTATAGTTCTTTCAATCAGAGTGCTGTCATTTTCCAGTTTTTCCCTTAATAACAGTAAGTGTCTCTGCTTCAGGAACATATGTAAACAAGGTTATGATCTCAAAGCTGACAAGGGTGTCACTGGGTGATATTTCTAAGGATTTTGCAATGGATATGAAATGACAAGAATCTTTAATGAAAGTAGGTGTCGTACCAACGAGTGGTTAAACAATTTTTAACAGAACCGAATCTTTAATGAAAGTAGGTGTCGTACCAACGAGTGGTTAAACAATTTTTAACAGAATCTTGGACAGGTTTTGGCATGGAGAGTTGCAGGCGTTGATTATAGACCGTATTAACATACCCAGTTTATGATTTATTGGTAGGTCATAAATGTGAGGTGGTTTGCTGCTGTGTGGTGTTAGTGCTCGCCTTGTTTTTTTCAGGTATATAGTTCTGATTATTTTTCAATGTCTGGTACACTTTTCGTTCAGTTCTGCCAGTAGGGTCTTTGTTTATATGTATGTACATGTCCGATGTGATGATGTCATTGATTTTACTTTCTTCATATGTTCTGTCCAGTACGACAGTGGCGCGGCCTTTATCTGCAGGAAGGATAACAATTTCAGTGTTGGATTTTTAAGTGTCTTAACAGCTCTGAGCTCATCAGAAGCAATGTTCGGTTTCGGAGGTCCAGCTGATGTGATAGCTGTTCGCACCGAACACCGGAATTCATCCTGTTTGGCTACTGGCAGCTTGCCTACAACACTTTCTACTGATGAGACTATGTCCAGAACAGGAATATGACGTGGTGTGATACTTTAATTCAGATTTTTCTCCAAAAGCGATTTTTCGTAGACTGAAAGAACTCTTTCTATGCATTGATGACAGTAATTTTTCTATTACTAGATTTTTACTTGTGCTGAATCTGTGAGTTTGACAAGTTTTTTTCTGATTTTCTTAGTGCTTTTGCGACTATTTTTCGATCAAATTTGAGATAGACTTGTAAATGCTTTTGAAATCTTTACAGCTGAGCATTGACTGAATATCTAGCTGAAGTTCTGATATTTTATTGTAGTGGTAGAGTATAGTTACTTCTATTGCAGGAGCCTAGGCATCGGATCACCTGATCTGTATCTGTAAACTCTGTTGTATTTGATACTCTACCTTGTTAGGCAGTTCATCCATCTTGGTTACTGTCTGTTGTCTAGATTCCTAGCTACCCTCATAGGCTCCACCCTTCATCTTGTTCTTTTAAATTAGTTTTATAGTTGTCCTCTGGGAAGGACTGACTGTAGTTACCGATTACCTCCTAGATGGCGTTAATTATTAAGACTTTGGTACTGAGTCTTACCCCTAGAGGTGCTCACAGGTCTACCAATCGTCTTGGTTCCAGCATCGTCTGCTAGATATCATTGGTGTTGTATGTACTACTAGTTTAGTCTGTCTCTGTTTCCTAGTCTCACCGCTAGGAGCGCTAGCCCATAAAGTAGTTTTTTAAAGGTACATGGGTACTAACATTACAAATTTCGCGTTCGATATTCCCAGAGCCTACATAATTGTTTCTGCTTAGCTCAATTCTTGCTTCACCCAAAATAGTGTATAGTTAATTTATTTTCATTAAATTCCATCGCCTGGCTCTTTCTTCGCTCTTGGTTGACACCATATTTCCATACCTTTTTTGCAAGGCATAATACATTTCTACACTTACAAAATTTCACGTTTTTAAGACCCTTTACTTTTGTAATATATCATAGTACACTGCTGCGAATTCTTGTGGTGTATTGCATTCCCATAGGGCATTGAATATGTTCCACTCGTGTAGGTCTTAGAATATTTTTTTTCTGTAAGACATTTATAAGTAGTGTAGGTTAGTACTATTTTACCTCGTAAAGTACATGTCTTCTACTAATTCTTCGAATACATTCTTACTTTGCTATATCAGAGCTTGGTAGAATTTATATTACTGGCCGGTCTTTTGTATAATATGTATTTTTTAATCCTGAAATCATAACTTAGCCTAACATGAACACCAACCATGTTAAAAGTATATTCTTGTCTCCGTTCTTTCTTTTACCTAATACATTTTTCCCTTGTATGTATGACTATCTGTATTTTATTTTAACCTGTGTATAAAATTTAAATATTTTTTATCATGCTTTAGCTTTTACATGTGCTTGACATATAGAAATATATATTTTTGTCCTCTACCAGTTCTGTGAGTTAGTTTCTCATTTTAGTTTAATTTCTTAACATTTGCGCTGCTTTTACTTTTGTTTACATAAGTATTACCTTGAAATGATTGACTATATATATATATATATATATATATATATATATATATATATATATATATATATATATTGCAAACATGTAGAAGGAATGGTTAAATTGTGTTCTATTCAACCATTTTTATATAATATATTTCTGTTCTTTAAATTTTTTCTATTTGGTATGTTTTTTTTACACTTTTATAGACTGTTTTTCGTTTTGCATATTTGGTTTCAGAAATTTTCTTCTGTATTGAACTTTTGTATATGATTTCTAGTATCATACATTAATCTTTCTTACTTTGGTTTGAATATTTTCTTGTCTGTAAGTTGTTGTATTTTTTGTCTGTATCTAGAACTTTGTAGTGCTGTTTATTTTAACTTCAATTGAAATATTTGTCTACAATTTAAAAAATCTGAAGTTTTTCCGTAGTTGTTAAAACAACTGTACATTTTACCCTGGTGATGATGCTCATAATTATTCGTTTAGGCACTTAAATATTTTACTTCATGTTATGTTATATCAATACAGTTGTACCAGAATCTGCAGTATTTTGTACCAGTCAACATACATTATCGTAGCAATTTTTCAACTAACCATGCACTAACTTTACATTTTTCTGACACTTTTATAATGAACTCATTAATTTTACTTTGGGAACATGTTTTCCAGTAAACTACAACAAAATATATTTTTCAGAATTGTATTGTGAAAATTTACAATTTTGTATACATTTCTATTCAATTTAATTCTCGAGTTGATGTGAGACACCGCTCTAACTGATAACTGTACTCAGCGAACGAGAGTAGTGGTGAATAGGGGCTTCTGGCTGTGGCATGTGGGCAAGGCCACCATGTTAGATCCATCCACTACCATATTGGATAAGTCTGACACCATCTCGAATCGATTCGCCTCTATCTTAGATCAATTCGTCATTCTGTCTGCCATCGGATCAATCTACCGCCATACTGGATCAATTCGCAATGCTGTCCGCCATTTTGGATCAATTTGTCGCATCATGTCACATCATTAACATATGTCAAATCATTTCCACCATCTTTTATCGGGCATCATTTGTCGGCTGAGGGAAATTTTTCCCTCGAAATTTTTTTTATAATCTGCTTGGGAGGTCATGTTTGTTTCCTTCATTGGCTACTAGGAGGTGCTAGTGTCGCAGTTTATTTTAATCATTAGAGACTTGGCGGCACTGCAGGCAACATTCGCCATATTTGCTCCTGGATGTGTGCCACCATGTTTGTTCCAATGTCTACATCGCTTTCTGCTAGAGTGCTCTAGTGTCGCTATTGATGTAAGGTCGAAGTTGCTTGTGCTTGTACATGGGAGAATAGACATTATAATTTTATTGTTTAGCAAGTTAAAACAATTTAGTTCGCCGGGTGTTGGTTTCCAACTCGCAACCTTTGCGTTACCAGACATGTGCCCTAGCCCACTTTTTTTTACCGAAGTTATATTTATTTAATCGATATTATGTCCAAACTGAAAGTAAAATCATAACAAACATAAGTTTATATGTGTTTAAAAAAATCGCCCTTTAAAACAATAATTTAAACTTCTGTTGATGAACCATGAGAAAGAATTGGGGGGTGGGGGAATCTGTGACACATATTGTAAAAGAATAGCAGAATTCAAAACTAATATATCTGGTTAATCTACACTACCAACACATAAACATATATATTTCACTAGTCTAAATTTTATTAAGAACTATATGTGCTGTGTCATTATGTAAAGAACTAACAAGAAAATTTAACAACAAAATTCTGCATAAAAACATAGGAAATATGTAGAAGAAAACTTTGTGCAAATAGAGGTTTCCGTGCCAAAGTATTACATGTACTGTCGTTATGTAGAACGAATTTAATGTTTAGTTACAGAATATACAGAATAAATGCACTTATAAAATAAGAAAACTGCATTATTTTCGTTATGTACAATTAAAAACAAACAATTTTAAAGAACAAAAAATGTTTGCACCAGACGAGATTTGAACTCACAACATTCGAATTACCACGCCAGTACCCTACTTTTTCATTACTTATTTATTCGTTAACACTAACATATTACAACCCAATTGCAATCCCAATGATAAGAAGGTCGTCACCGATCATAACAAATAACAGAAACCAAAAGCACTGTAGAACTGTTACAGAACAGGTATACTACACACATATTCAATACCTCCGAAAGGTCTTGTAATCGACTCACAGCTAATTGGTTGGACTGACAAAGAGGGATAAACCAATGCGGCGCAAAACTCGAATCACACATCAGTTCATACAATCTCTGTCATTGGCAACAATAACATGTTAGATATTAAAAGAAGTATAATTATCTGCCAAACTGCATCTGAAGCATTCCTCGATGGGCCATGTTCCATTGGTCTTCTCGAAGCACACCGATGAAGTCACGAAGGTTGAAATGCTGAGTATTTTGCAGGAGGAAATGAATGGCGTGAAAAATCAGCTAATGGGTTGCACGACATTTCACCGCAGGAAACAAGTAGAAGTCACAATGCAGGAGACGAGTGTTATCGACATCTTGATCTTGTATTAAGCGGCACAGGGGAGAGACGCACCACCTCCAAATCGGTTCAGCAATGATGCAAGAGACAATTATATGGAATGCGGTGTCCATATGTCCGCAGTATGGGCAACTGGGATCATCACAGATGTGAATAGTGAAACGTCGTATCGCAGTCGGAACAAGGTCATTGTAAAGAACAAAAGCTGCAGAGCAGGTAGCTGTAGATAAAGCTGCATCACCAATAGCCTTCCAAGTGCATGACCATCGGAGACGGGATCCTTAGATGCTACCACTGGCATAATGTCATGTCGTATCGAGCGACGATAAAGAGCTTTCGGTGAAACAACGAAGCCCTCCGGCAAAATTGCGACTGTTGTCTTGATACTGTCCATAGTCGATCTATATGGTTGAAGTAACCGAGCTCCTAAATCCCATATCGACCATTGAATACCTGCATAGAGATCGGCACGAAGCACAGTTTTAACGGCAGTCGTTCTATATATGGCAGCACACTGGGCATCATGCTCCAGCAAACCCAAGCCTCCAGATGATACGGAAAGGTAGAGTTGTGGACGGGCCGTCTTAAAAATGAACGAGCGCCACAAAATCCATCCAACATATTATAATAGGTGAGCACAAACCAGACGAGAAAGAGGGAAAAAAGAGCCAAGTACCATAATTTGGATGAGACAGAAGTGTTGATCATCGACAATCGTAGTAGAAAATTTATATCTCGCCAGTGAAGAGATAACTGATGTGCTCGTAATCTTGAAAGTGCAGTCTGCCAGTTGTGTGAAACCATACATGTAGCATCAGTCAGGAAGTAAACGGCCAAAATTTTGACTTCGACAGTCGGTAAGGGCCCAGGATCTAAAATAACGGTATTTGCATCCTGATATAAATAGAGTAAAGATGATTTGTGGACATTTGTTCTCAAGTGGGAAACACGCTTGAACAAGTCCAGGGCATCCAGAGTGTTCCATAAGTCTTGCTGCGAGATGAATTAAGCAGGTAATATCATCAGCACATGCATTTAGTGTAAAGGAGCCAGTTGAAAATCGGAGACCCTGAATCCTGTAGCTCAAAAGACGGCACAATGTTTTGATGGCACTGGTGAAGAGAATCATCGACAATGGGCAGCCCTGTCGCACAAATCCGCGAATGGCAATAGGAGAGCTGAGAAATCTTTCAGTTGTATACGCGAAGTGGCCCCATCGTGGATAATTTGAACCCATTCTATAGCAGCTGGCAGAAAATGGAAATGATGGAATTCCCCGAACAAGTAGTCATTGTCCATTTGGTCAAACACCTTATCAATATAAATATTTAGAAAGGCAGCTGTCTTACGCTGGGCCATGACATATAAATGCACATTGTTAAGGGCCTGCACCCCATGAATCATCGACTTTCCAGGTACACCACAAGTTTGCCCCTGACCAAGAACGTTAGGTAAAGACATCATGAGACTTGCAGCGCAGAGACGAGTCAGGATTTTATAATCTACACACAGCAAAGAAATCGGTCGAAATTCATCTGAACGTCGCGGAGAGGATTTCTTCGGATCGAGGGCTATAATGCCTTGTTTATGCGAAGCACACAGCTTACGTCGTGCAATTATGTGACGTAGAACAGCGCAGAATTCCACATTAATGACACCCCAAAATGTCTTATAAAATTCATATGGAATGCCTCTGGTCCAGGTGAACGACGAGCAGGAAGGTTAGCCACAATTCGTGAAATTTCTGCATCCTCAAAATCACTCACAATCGTTCCAATCGCGGTTGCTCCACATGGTTAACACAATGTTGCAACACAGAGTCCACACAAGAAAGATAAAATCTATGCTTCGAATAGAGTTGAGCGATATGGTCAGTAACAATGCGTGTCATACTATGTTGGCTGGTACGTAACACTCCATCGCAATCATGCAAGCAATTGATCAATCTCTGCTTTATTTGTTTTCGTTCGGTGACCAGGGCGAAGAGACTGTAACGTTCTTCAGCAGTAACACTCTTATCGCGCCAACAAGATACGCTGGCTTCGCAGCTGTTAGTGTCAAGGTTAAGTAACGTCTGTTTCGCTACCCATAGCTGCGACATAACCTCAGAACCAATATTCACTCGTTCCTGCAACTCCCTCAGCAGTGTTTCATAATAGGAATGTGTATGGTGCCGTTACTGAGAATGCCAGTACGAGTGTTGCTTAAACAAACTTCGAACATGTGGCTTCACACAATGTTCCCGCCACAATGCTGGGGACAAATAATTGCACTTTTTGTGTCACCAAAGCGCCCATTGGGGGCGGAAATCCTGTTGAACTGCTTCGTCACTAAGGAGTAGCATATTAAGGTGCTAGTACCTACGACCAAGTTGTATAACAGACTGAAATTTTTCAAATGTGAACACAACGGCAAAGTGGTCACTGAAATGCACCGGTATGACATCGTACCGGTGTAGTTTACGTGAGAAGACCTTTGTAACTTAAAAACGGTCCAGTCGCGTTTTACTGAGGCTGGTTATGTACGTATAATGCGGAGACTGTATATGTAACGCACAAGCGACATCTACGAGTAGCAACTGCTCAACAAATTGCGCCATCGCTGCATTTGTAGGATAAGTGCCACCTACATGATATTCAGGTCGAACAACACAATTAATGTCACCACCTACGATATGTTGATGGCAGTTGGGTGGAAAAAATGGTAGAAAATCAGTAACAAAGAATTTATTTTTCTCATTCCTAGCTAGTGATCCAGATAGAGCGTATATGTTCACAATCGCCACACCAGCCACTCTCCCAGCAATTGTCCTCCCAGAGGTGTGGCATTGGATTCCAGATAATTCGAGACCTTTCCAGGTGAGAATAGCATTTCCACACTCTCTATCACCAAAATTCGTGTAAACATTCATACGAGAAAAGCCGGGGAAATCGTGGAGAACTACTTCTTGTAAGAAACAAATATACACTGCTTGATGGGAGATAAATGTTTCCAGTGCTGAAAAATGTGCACGAGTCGACATTCCACGAATATTCAGTGTCATGGCTGTAAGAACAGTAAGAAATGCTGTTACCAGGAAGTGTTAGTAATGTTCCCAAAAACTGAAAAGACGTAGCCCTTCATTGTGATTTCAGCCTGACATGATTTTCAGTTAAGGAAATACACCATCTGTAATACAAAAAAAATACATCATACATATTACATTTAGAAACATGCGCAAAGCAAAATAATTTGGGACAGTAAGAAGCGGAGATTATAAATTAAAGCCAGAAGTCGTCACAAAGTGTTTGAATAGGCAGCGAAAGCAGTATTGTACAATGACACATGTTTTTCGTGTAGAGGGACCGTCATGTCCTGTGTGTTAGGTTTTAGGCCCGTGCTCTTGAGACATACGTAATTAAGCAATTACAACTTTTACAAGTTCTAACGATTTTAAATGATCCTGCAATACTTCAGCACATGTAGGAGAGAGCTTGAAATAATGAATTGTAGAATAATTTACCGAGGAAAGTATGCAGATTCTGGGTCGGACCTTTGTCAATTTAATCAATGCTCATTGCATTTGTTACATATCTGCCACTCTTAATTTTTACAGGCACATTCCATGCATATTAACTGTAGTAGTCAATAACAGTCTGCATGTACTTGTAGTCTTTGTTCTTACGGGCATAAGGAATCATTTCAACCAAGTCTGCTTGATACAAATCCTGTAAATCAAAGATCTGCACTTTATGTCGGGGATAATTTCGCCTTGCAGGCTTGTGCAGCTCTCTAGCAATGTTTTGTCGAATCATTCTATGTAGCCATCTTTCAGCAGTTCTTCTATTATGTAAGATATTTCATTCGTATGAGAATTATTTCCTGCTTGCTGAGAAGCAACAATATACATATTCTGTCAATAATTTCACTAACATTATTCCAGTAAACGTAGTCTGTTCGCTGTTCATTTTCTATTTTCTTACGTAGTTCGAGAACAGAACCTTTGGCAGCTCCTACATCGGGGAACAGCTGGGAAATAATGTTAAACTTCTGATGTATTTCATCCTTGTATTAATTGCTCATAATATCGTTATTCTTCAAATGAGAACTCATAAGTTTCAAAAGTTGTTTATACTGTTCCAGGGCACCATGAAAATAATTGCCAGGTTTCTGTTTAAACAGTAATTCGTAAAGTCCAGAAGCTGGCTTGAATACAACAGACTCTGGGTGTAAGTCATTACTGGGCAAGAATAAAATTTGCTTATTTCTTGGGAAGTATTTTTTATTTTGCTTGTAAACTCCATATGTCCTATCTTTGTACCGTGAGTTTGTCAGGTAATCATGTAGTATTGTGTTTTGTTCTTTTTCCATTTTCACTCAGAGAGAGGCAAATCATCTTCATCATTACATACTTGCATATGACTATGGTTTGAAGTTCTACTTCCTTCTGCACTGTCACAGGGGATAGTGATTTCAGCTTCAAATTGTCCAGTCGCTCTGTTATAGGTTTAAAAGCTTCTTCATAATTCACATCACCTTCCATTCTAGACCGTTGAGCAGTCAAGTACTTTGTGTGAATACTTTTAATCACTGCATGTAAGCCACCAGCAATGTCAGACATTGTACTACCCACTTATAATGATATGACACGGTATTTATATGCTGGTCTTCTTAGGTGGTGGCCTAGAGCTTTGTTTATTTTTTTACGATACAAATCTCTAATTGAAGTCAGGTTAGAAGCAGATTTTAGCGTGTGTCTATATTTCAAACTGAAGCTTCAAATATAGTAAGGTGTTGCATAACCTCATCCAGGACTTTGTCTTCACCACACATTTCATTTATCAGCCCTTCTATTATATTTAGCTTCCTGTCCAGCAATGTCTCCATATCAACAGTGATAACACAGAGTTTAACATGCACGTCATTTATATTACTTGCAATGTCATTAATTGTTCTATCCAGCACATTTTGAACTAAACTAATCACGTCACCATGAAGTGTGTAAATATGTGCCTTGTCAACAGCGTCTCAATCCGCACTCGGATTTCCAATATTTTAATTATTTTTTCTTCGGCACTATAGTTTTCATCATTCATAGCTATGAAACAACTTTCCATTTAACGTTTCAGGCCATTGCGATCAAACTTTGAAATTACGTAGCTCATCTCTCACTGATGGAGGCTTATAAACTGATCGAATCCACATCGATACCTTCCTTTAAGTAAGGGAAAGTCTTTTGCTATTACAAGAAACCTGTAAGGATCACTCCAACAATATGCACACACCTCTTTGAATTTATGAAATGTCATATTTGTGTTTTTATGATCAGAGTAAACATATTTCAAGTTCAAGTCATCCATACAAAACCAATCCAGCAGTTTAGCATTATCTCTCGATAACTGTTTGGGTATACATGAATAAGTCTGGCAATACTTGTCGAAATGAGGCAGGTTGAGACCATAGTATGGAAATAAATCTGCTGAAGTGCAACTACTGCAGTGTCCAGTTCGCTTGTTGTGACAATCTGACTAGACACACGAAGATCCGTAAGGGTAAAGTAGCACAAACAGCTCTGAAAAAGCTACATTAGCCTTCACTGGAACCTACTTGGCCATACTGCTCCAGGATGCCATCAACCCACCCTAAAATCGAAGTAGAGTCAGCTATGGCAACAAAGTTCGGGTTCGTCAAAGTGGAAACTGCATTTCACAGGAATGTTTAGACTTACAAGTCAGAGATTAATAACACCAATGTGAATACCTGAATTATATGTATGTATGGAAACATCATAGGATACTGTAGTTAAAAAATAAAGTGAATAACTACAGAACCTTTAAGTTCTTGCTGGAATGCGGTTATGTAAAGCCAGGACCAATCGATGACATCGGTGGAGGGTGTGGGAACATGTATGGGGACATGTATGTAGGGTGCGGGGACATGTGTGGAGGAAGTTTTAATATGTGTGGAGCATATGGAGAGTTCATGGAGTCATGCACAACATTAGCGATATTTGGGTGAGGGTGTAGTTTTGTATGGAGAATGCACAGTCTGGTGGAGCCTGTGTTACTGTGTGCGAGTTTATGGAGATGTGTGCGGAGCCTGCTGTGCTTTGTGAGGTGCCTGCAGTGCTATGATAAATGCTTACACAGTTGTGTGAAGATCACGCATAGTTGTGTAAGGAGTGTACATAGGTGTGTAAGGGAATGTTCGTGAAGTGTGTGGAGGCATGGGCAGAGGGTGTGGTACCATGCGTGGGGACATGTTTGAAGGGTGTAAGACATGTGGTAAGTGCGAGGAGTCATTCACAATATTAGTGATATTTTTGTAGAGGGTGTAGTTTTGTATGCGCAATGCACAGTCTTGTGTGGAGCCTGTGGTACTATGTGCAAGTTAGCGGAGATGTGTGCGAAGCCTGCAGTGCTATGTTAGGTGCTTGCATAGTCGTGTGAAGAGTACTTTTAGATATGTAAGAAGTGTACATAGTTGTGTAAGGGAATGTTTGTAAAGATTGTTGAGACATGGGCGGAGGGTGTAGGAACATGTGTGCGGACATATTTGAAGGGTGTGGGGACATGTCGTGAGTGCGAGGAGTCATTCACAACATTAGTAAATGAGTGCTGAGATGATTGTGGAGCATACAAATTTGTGTGCGGAGCCTGTAATGATATGTGCGGAGCATGCAGTGCTACGTGAGGTATCTGCAGTGCTGTGCGTGTGGATTGTACACTGATGTGTGCGGAGATATAAGGTTACACGAGTGTTGTGTGGTTGAGTGTATTGCATATGGACGAATATATGGATATATTATATTTGTGAAGGGTGGTATAGTGTTGAGTCTGGAGGGGGTTGCATGTGCGGGGTGTGTACCGATGTGTGTGGACAAATACAGCTGTTCGAATGCTTACATGGTAGATTGTAAGGCCTGTGGGTGTGGGTATATAGATGTATGGCATGTGTGTGGAGGGGCTTTGTCTTTTTGGGGGAGGGGCTGTTGTGTCTGCAGAGGGTGTACAAATATGTATGGAGCTTCACAGTCCTGTGAGTGTTTGCATGTTTGCGTGTATGGTGTGTTCTGTGGTATATTAATGTATAGCATGTTTATGGTGGTGGTGGTATTAGGGGAGGGGGGCTGTTGTGTGTGCAGAATGTGTACCAATGTGTGTGGAACAGCACTGTTCAGATTTGTTATATATTATTCTATGTTATCGGGGTTTTTTGTTTTTTGTTCTTTTTGGAATATTCAACGAGATAATTTACTATTTTATGTAATCTAATAAAGGAAATTTACATAATTGATGTATGTAATTTAATTACATACCATAATTGATACAGTCCATTTTCGAATCAAACATTTTGGTCCTCCGGGCCGGATCTGTGGCTTCATACAGAAATACTGAACGATTTATGTATATACAAACATTGAAATCAAGAAGGTAAGCAGTAGATTAGCTTTCTACAGGCGTATAACCTTAGTATTGAAATTGATAATTATTACCATTCACTGTCTTTGGTCACAGTGCGTCCAATTGTTAACATACAATTTTTATTACGTTAGCAAAATGACAGAAGTGTAAGCAGCTCTAGTATTTTTGCGTCTTGCAGAAGGTCGTTTAAACTGCGCCTTTGATTTGGCTCATGCTTCAAATATGGATCCTTCAAAGATAAATATATTAATCGCCACTTCGAGAAATTTAAACAAGGTACGCCATCAGTTTGAAGCAGATCTGGCCTTAATAGAAACTGCTGCAGAAGGCGAAGCAGATAATACTATCAAAATTGACACTCGTCTAACTGAATTCGACACAAAATATTTTGAAATTATAGCAGCCCTAGATAGTTTAAGTTTAGTCGAACCTAAGGATCACACAATCGTTCGCACAAGAGAAGTAAAACCGAAAGTAACTATTCCAAAGATATCTCTTCCTAGATTTCAAAGCAAATCACAAGAATGGGCAAACTTTTCAAATTTTTTAAGGCAATTATACACTCTAATACAGAGTTATCTCCAGTAGAAAATTGGCCTATTTGAGAACCTCGGTAGAAGATGAACCTTTGGGCATGATTCAATCTTTGCCAACGACTGATGCGAATTTTGATGTAGCATGGAATCTGCTGGAAAGGTGATACGAAAACAAATGCTTAGTAGTTGCAATTCATGTTGACGTGCTTCTGCAAGCCCCGACAACATCGGCCGAATCACCCACGACTTTACGTAAATTTTTTACCATTGTTATTGAAAATTTAGCTGCTCTTAAGGCATTATCGATTCCAGTGGATCAGTGGGATTTAATGTTACTCCCTATTCTCTCTAAATGACTAGATGTTACCTTACAAACACAGTGGGAGCTAACTCTTAGTAACGAACTTCCCAAAATGCAGGACTTCATAGAATTTTTGGAACTTCATTGCAGAGCTCAGGAAGCGGTAAGAGCATCTGGGATGAAGGTAGTAACTGCCCAATCTCAGCGAATAAAGGTGCAACACACAAAGCCATCCTGGAGACAATCTTATAACACAACTCAATGTGTGGTCAATGCAAAGAAGTCAAATTGCACGTGTAACGAAGTAAACTATTTAGGCAAATGTACAGGCTTTCGCCAACTTAATAAATTTTAAAGTTATCAGTACGTTAAGGATAAGAAGCTGTGTTTCAACTGTCTAAAATATTCACCCTTGTCAAATAATTGTACCTCAAAATTCACGTGCCATGAATGTGGTGCTAAACATCACACTCTTCTCCAATTACTTCAAAGGTCTAAAGATCATAATACTCAACCATTAATTCATGATGTAAATGAAATTCTTGATAACGAAGAAACTAGCTCTAATCCATTACGTTCAGCAATAGATTCTGCCAAGGCCATATCACCCACAACTGTCCTTTTAAGCACAGCTCAAGTAAAATTTTTGACTCATCTGGACTCTCTCAGATTGTCCGTGCTTTATTGGATAGTGCTAGCCAAGCCAGTTTTGTAACAGAAAGATGTTTGCAAGGCATGATATTATATCGAAAAAGGGCTTATCTTCCTGTGCAAAGTTTGGGTAACACACCTATCCACACAGCTAAATCAACTACTTCACTTACAATATGTCCAGTTGGAGATCACAAATGTCAGTTTGTAGTGGATGTATTTATTTTACCTAAACTTGTCAACAATATGCCTAATCAAAAGGTTTCGTCAGCAGTTATTAAATCTGTGAAACATCTCACATTGGCGGATCCGTCTTTTGACACTCCTGGACCTATAGATTTGCTCATCAGGGCCGATATATTTCCACAGTTATTTACTGGACGTAGGATAACTGGACTGCCATCTGCTCTAGAATCTGTTTTTGGATGGATAATCATGGGAAAGGTAGAAGCTGACGAACAATCCAAAAGTATCACCAATAGTTGTGTTTCACTATTTACAACTAATCCATCCTTGGAAGAGATGGTTAAACGATTCTGGGAGTTAGAAGAATTTCCCATCACTATTCATAAGTCAAAGGAGGAGAGCCATTGTGAAGAACTATTTGTTAAAACATGCAAGAGAGATTCCAATGGATGCTATTGTGTTTCCTTGCCATTTTCTTCATCAAATTTGAAATTGGGATCTTCAAGGCCACAAGCAGTCAACCGTCTATTGCATTTAGAGAGACGTCTAAAAGGTAATCTTGAATTGAAACCAATGTACGATGAATTTATGCAAGATTATTTGTCTAGAGGACTTATGGAAAAGGTTCCAAAGAATGAACTTGATTATTCACCTTCTTATTACATACCCCACCATTGTGTAATCAAACCTGATAGTTCAACAACTAAAGTTAGAGTTGTAATTGATGCATCAGCTAAAACCTCCACTAGTGTCTCATAAAATGATATTATTCTGACAGGCCCTAAATTGCAAAGTCAAATTTTAGATGTTTTGTTACATTTCCCTCTTCACAAAATGGTATTTACTGCCGATATTCAACAAATGTATCGCCAGATTTCTGTTGATCCTAACCAGTGGAATTATCAATGCATCGTCTGGTGCTTTCATGAGAATGAATCTATTACTGATTACAGACTAAAGACTGTCACCTATGGTGTTTCTTCCGCTCCATATTTGACTCTACATACATTGACGCAATTAGCAGACGATGAAATGGAGATGTTCTCTGACGCATCAACCATATTACAATCTGAAGTTTATGTCGATGATGTAGTCACCTGAGCCCCTACTATTGAATCGGCAATAGCCATCCAGAAGGACATGATATCGCTTCTAGCTAAAAGAGGATTTAAATTACAGAAATTCAATAGTAATAATAAAGATCTTTTAAAGTGGCTCCCTCCTGAAGATGTTGAGCATCCACAGTCATTTGACACAGACCACGATAATGGTTCAGTTGTGAAGGTTTTAGGTATTCAGTGGAATCATAATTCAGACTCGTATTCATACAAATTGCATCCAAGCAACAATGTTATTACTAAACGTACCATTTTATCTGACATAGCTAGTATGTTCCATCCATTAGGTTGGCTAACACCAGTGTTAATGTAAGCTAAACATCTTATCTAAGTTTTATGGGTCAAATGTGTTGATTGGGATGCTTAATTCCCTTCTGAACTAACTATCAGTTGGAAGAGTTTAAAACAAGAGCTTCCCAAATTGTCAATTTTACAGATACCACGATTGATTACAAGTGATAATTGCTCACATCAGCTTCATGGTTCTTCTGACAGTTCAGAAATTGGTTATGGCACCATGGTCTACCTACGAACAGTACAATTTGACAACACTGTCACTATTTATCTCTTGATGGCAAAATCAAAGGTAGCATCAATCAAAACACAATCTCTTCCACGATTAGAGTTGTGTGGAGCTCTTTTGTTGTCTCAGTTGTTGGACCATGTAAATAAGATATATGGAAGAAGACTTAATATTGCATGTATTAGGGCTTGGACTGATACACAAGTTCTAGCATGGATCATTTCATCACCACTTTACAAACAGGCTATTACAGACATATTGAACCCCTTGGGTGTGACATGCCACTTCAATCCACCTGGAGCCCCTCACTTCGGAGGGTTGTGGGAGGCTGGAGTTAAATCCTTTAAATCACATCTAGTTAGAGTCATTGGGGAGCAAATACTTACCTATGTAGAACTTTACACAGTATTGGTACAGGTAGAAGAAGTCCTAAATTCTCGTCCTCTCTGCCCTCCATGTTCTGACCTCACCGATTTGCAGACACTGACACCAGGACATTCTTTAACTTTGGAGTCCCCAGTAGCTTTGCCCGAACAAAATTTGCAATCAAATCAACTAAATCGTCTTCAATGTTGGCAGTTTGTTCAGCGAATCCATCAAGACTTTTGGCAACATTGGCATAGAAATTATTTACATACTCTCCAACAGCGGAACAAATGGAAAGATGGCAAGATAAATTTGATTGTTGATCAATTAGTTCACATAAAAAAAGATCGACTTCCACCTCTACATTGGAGGCTGGGATGTATAATCCAAGTGCATCCTGGAAAAGATGGTGTATCCAGGGTTGCTACAGTATGCACAGTTAATGGCACAATCCGACGCCCATCTGTAAAATTATGTCCACTTCCTAACCAATAGTAATTGAATTATGTTATTTCAAGGTGGGCGGGATGTTTAGGTTTGTTAATATTATTCTATGTTATCTTGAATTTTTGTTTTTTGTTCTCTTTGCAATATTCAACAAGATTGTTTACTATTGTATCTAATCTAATAAAGGAAATTAACATAATTGATGTATGTAATTTAATTACATACCATAATTGATACAGTCCATTTTCGAATCAAACAAGCACAGTTTTGTGCTTGGTGTGTGTAGAGGTATATTGGTGTGTAAAAATTTCGTTTGGGGTGTTTTGTGTGGGGGGTGTTTTTGGGAGGTGTGATGTGGGGGTGTTGTTGGGGTGTAGGTGTGTGTATGTTGAGTGTATATGTGGTGTGTGTATGTAGAGTGTGTGTATGTGGTGTGTTTGTGTGGTATGTGTATGTAGTTTGTTTGATGTGTGGTTATGTGGAGTGTGTGTGAGATTGGGGTGGTTTGTGTGGTGTGTAGTATGTGTGGTTATTTGGATTAAGTGTGTTTGGGGGGGCGTGGTTGGGAGTGTGGTGTGTGGCTGTGTTTATGTGTAGCATGTTCGTGTGTATGGTGTATGTAGTGTATGTGTGGGTATGTTGAGTATACATGTGTTGGTTGGGGGTGCGGTGTCAGTGTGTATTAGTGTGTATGAGCAGAGCATAAAACAATTTGAGTAGAGAGTTTCATTGCTGGGTGTATAAGTCTGCATGTGTTTGCAGCGAGCACATTTTGATGATTGTTTAATACAAGAGTAGACAATGGACCCCTTGCATGTAATTTTAAATAAATTGAAGTATATGCAGTACTGTTAACAATTAAGGTATATGAAGATACCAAATTGAATTTTTCTTTCAATTCATGCGTAAATGTATGCTATTATTTGTTAAGTACAAGATATGTGGTTATGTAAATTTATATCAATCTTCTCAGCAAAAAAGCTTCTCTTCAAAGGTTGATTATTGTGTTAAATTATGTAAGAAATAAAATACATTCACTTTCATTGTTGGATTTTCTTATCAAACTAAACTTAAAAGAAATTATACTTGGTATGTAACTGTATTGCTGGTTGCCTTCGCCACAACTAACAGGTGAAATATTTATTGTGTATGTGTTCAGAGCAAAAATATATTTATTGAACAGTATTTTTTAAAAAGAAAATTTAACAAACATATTTTAAATACTTTTAATTAAAATTTATTTAAGAAATTTAGTTTAATAAAACATAATTGAAATAGATCAAACATTTATTGTGTACACATTCAGAGAAAAAATATATTTATTAAACAGTATTTTTATGAAATACAATTTAATAAACATTTTTCAAACACATTTTATTAAACTGTATTAAATATAATTTAATTAAATGCAACACACCAAAATATCACTTGTAATGCATTGGTACTCACCAATAAAGAAAAAGAGGAGTGATGTTTTGAGCACTATGTATATTTTGAAGAAAAATTTACATTAAACATATAAACACATAGAAAAGCATACAGACACACACACATATTAAAATTCATCGTCGTCGTCGCTTTCCATTAGCTCCAACAAGTCGACAGTGGAATGAGCCCATTGTACAAAACACTGACTTCTCAAATTTCTTCGACATTCACTTCGTCGAGGTTGTATCTCCTCGCGCTGAGGATTGTGTCGTGATGGTGACAGAGGTGGTATCGGTGTCGGGGGCGGCGGAGGTGGTGTCCAAATCATGCCCTCAGGACTCCCTGCCACCCACACTGCCTCCAGGCGTACCTCAACCTTTTCATTATCATCATCTCCCTCTTGCGATGGGGGTGGTGAATCGAGCGTATATCCGATCCAGGCGATAGGTGTTAACACCTCCTGTCGTTGTTGTGGTTGCATGTGTTGCGACTGCACCTCCTGGAGGTGCAGAGATGTGGGGTTGATCACTGCTGTCCACAACCTCTGTATGTGATCCTCATATTTAACTGGATCCACAGCCAGATCCTACGGAGATGTTGCTGCACTTCGACAACACCCAGTGCTGCCAACATCAACTTATCTTACTCGCCATCATTGTTTATGGTAAAAATGTTCTATGTGTAAAGTTTTGTATGCATGCAAACACCCAAAAATATATTCACATGCTCAGGGATGCAGGCAATTTAGGGTAAATGAAAAACCAAAAGACAGTCCTGCTGATAGCATCACAAATATGCAGGGATATTTTCCCACCAACACAGAGTGTGGTTGCAGTTAAGGATCGCACTAGTAAAACTGTCCCGCATGCTAGCCCATCGCTCTTTCAACATAAGAAAGCAAGCTGACCTAACACTTACAGTGTGTGTGTGGGGATCACTGTGAACATCTGGCTAAAATATAACATCTTCACGAGACCGAGACCCCTATGAAGTGTGATCGATCGACCGATGGGAAGCGGGGGTCCGAGCAGAGAATAACATGCCTTTTAAAACCTACATTCAGCTAGGCTTTGCGGCAGATAGTCACGCGTGCGCGGAGGTGGAGGAGGTGGGAGTCACTGTGCGCATGCGACAATGTTCCCAGGCGAGTGCCTCGCCATGAAGGAGGTGAGGATGTCACTGCACGCTTCCCGCAGTAGGGAGGGAGGGAGAGAGACACAGTGGATCATCATAACAGTAATGATTAGCCCCGCATAGAAACAATTTATTTTTTAGAGGCAAAATATCCTTTCTTAAGACTCAAGAATTCTGACTAGCTGGAAAGCCTTGTTACTTTACTAAAACCTGGTCACCTGCACTTCGCACAATTTTCTCCACTTCGTAATTCTCTGGGAACTTTGTGCATTGTAATTCGAAAGAATAGAACAAGCTCTGGATAGGCGACCTGCTAGAATCTTCCAAAATATAAGTTCTGGGGGTAGTTTTTTAACACCAATAACTTTGAATATTTCATAGCTCCATTGTTCATTAAAGCCATCATCAAAACACATCTTAAATTCGATATACGCAAACAACCGGAAATTTTTAACTTTGGGCGGCTAGAATCACGTGTTTTAAGAGTTCTATATACAATATTCAGAAGCAAATAATTATTCTCGACTTTTGGAGTCATTCCTATTGTACGATGAAATTTGGAGTTGTAAAACTGTGTTGTTTAAGGTAAAATGTGTATCTATTTGTGGGATCCTCTAGCGGTGAATTCCTTGTACAACAGTCCTTTAAGCACTCTTTCCACACATTTTACAATCACGCACTTCTTTTCATTGTTAGAAAAATTATGATTAATACAGTATTTGTTCATTAATGTTTTAATGTGCGAATTTATAAATTGACCTCCTAGATCACTTTGAATATTACTAACCATTTTTTCTGCAACACTTTATTCAGCGCATTTGCAATGGTCTTGCCTTTTTTGTTTTTAATGGGATTGTATACAGATACTTTGAGTATACATCTATCACCATGAGAATAAACTTGTAACCTTTATTAACTTTGGGAAATGCACTAAAATCCACACAGTCAATTTGAAACAATTCATTCAGACCGAATGTAATTATTTTCATCTGGGGAAATTAATGCGATAAGGAGCGTGAAACTCATCCACAACATCCAAAATATACGTATTTTACTTATTTTACTTATGTTTCATAAGTATCGTAAGTATCAATTTTCTGTCAGCTCCTCCAGTGTCGATATAATTTCCGCTTGATGACTATTGTTTGTGGTTTTTTGAGTTGCAATTAGTAATCGCAGGCATGCTATTAACTCATTAGGATAATTATAGTACACAAAATTAGTGGCTTTATCGCTCATGCTTAAACAATGTCCTTCCACAATAGAGTATCTGCGACTTATTAGAGGGAACTTGGGATCGTTCATATCCTTATACTCGCCAGTATTTGTGCCATTGTCCACATACTGTGTGTAAGTAATTTGTACCAGATATTTATATAATTCTAAGTCATCAATCGAATAAGCATTAGGGTATTATTTGAAAAGAAATTCATACAAGCTCTGGGAAACATTCACTGTTTCCGCTCCTACTTTCAGTCGGTCACCAGGTAGAAATTCTGCTTCCTGACTACCTAAATACAGTTTCTTTCTATGTCTGGAACTGCCATAATCAATATCGCACCCTGCATCCCGTCCTTTCAACTTGAGATATTTTAGAGTGGAGTCATGGATTTCAAGCGGTTCGTTTTCATGCTTTATGGTCTTGGGTTCAACATGCTATGCAGTTGGTTTCAAGGAATCGAGGCGAGCAGTGGTCGGTTTAAAAATTTCTCCATTTATAAAATCTTGTTTGAGCCGGGCTTTCTTAGCTTGCAAATATTTACTTTTGACCTCTAGTATAGTATCGCGCAGCTGTTCCGCGAGAGCCGACATTTTAATGAGAGTCCAAGTCACTTATTTAGACATCGAACATATTTTGTACACACTGATATTAGTCTATTGTTGTATCTAAACCACAATATCGAGAAGCTTTGCGAACAGAGGGGAACTGTTTAGCAGATGACGAGGGGTGGTTGTCGATTAGCAGTTGAGAGGAGGAGGATGTATAATGGAGACGTCATTATGTTCCCACGGGCACGACACTGGCGTCCAATATTCCGAACTTCTGCTCCATATGTAGTATTTTAGAATGTGTACACTCAAATTTGTATTTAAAATGCTGAGTTTCGCATTTATATTTATATTCCTCCACATTTCATCAATGTGAGCTTTGACATTCGAAATTTCTGCAAGTCGTGATGTTATATGTTTGTGCAACATTTGGAATTTTTTGTCGAGAGAATGGTTCATTTCGCATGTGATACTCTCATTATTGGTTTGTAATACACTCAGCATATGCGCCAATCTGTTTTCAATCGCAATAGACAAAGCAATTATATTTTCCCACATTCTGTCAATTTCTTTCAAAACGTCAGAACTGTGTTCGACACATTTTTCAAGTCGCTAGTTAAATTTTCTGACATGTAAGTTAACAGTTTTTCCAAGTCGTTTATAGTTGACAGTACAACAATCATTGTGATAGTATTAATGTGAGCGACATAATTCTTGTTTGCAGCATCGTTACTTTGAACCAGGTTGCAAACATCATCCAGCATGCGACATTTAAGGCTGCACAAACCATTGCCTTCCTGTGTTATACAGTCACCTCTCCTCTTCAAGGCATTATGACTGAACTTAGAAATTGAGAAATTCTTTCTTGCTCGACTGAATTATATTTGTCAAACCCATCCTTAAACCTCCCATTATGTGTGGGAAAGTCTTTGACTATTACTAGAAATCCATACTTGTCATGCAAACAGTACATGCAAATTTCTTTAAACTTGTTAAGACTCATGTCTGTAGCCACGTGATCACTGTAGACATGTCGTATATTCAAATTGTCCTTTCTAAACAAAACTGTATAGTTGAAATTATCTCTCAAATTATGTTTTGGTATACGCGCGTAGCAGTTGACATTATAGTGTCTTCCTAAACTGAAGTACTTTTGAATCTCTCTTTGCGGTTCGGCCCAAACGTCATCAACCACGAATATAGAATTAGCTAAGACATCTTTGAGAAACACAATTTGTTCTTTTATGCTGTAGGAAAAATATTTAATTCCCTCAATAGAGTTTATAATTTGTTCCAATCGTTCTTATTTCTCTTAATGTAGTGTTTTTAAAACACATAAATGTTCTCAAATTTCAAACCATTAGGTTGTTCAAGTAAACTCAGCATCAGATTCGTTGTACCACAAGAAGAAGCACCGGACACACCTGCCCTAATTGTGTGTGGAAACAGTGGTTCGTGTAAACCTATTGTATTGTGAATTTCGTCGGCCTTTGAAATGACTATTGGCAATTCATGTTCTTGTTTTATTATCTTTAATATTACTGAACTAAACAGTACATAAGAATCACTAACTATATAAAGTTTCTCAGCGTTAAACTATGCCTCGTGCACACAATGTTAAAAAAGGACATGGTCTACTTAATAAGATAACTAACAATCTGCCCTCCGAAGCTCATATATACTATCATATAATTATTGTGGACCAGGTATGCATCTTGCTAAAAGATTAGCGTGCGGGGATAAGCCTGTTAATCGTTTGGATGCAGCTTGCAAACAACACAATATTGAATATTTTAATAGCATGTATTATTAAAGAACGCGAGTTGGTAACCCGAGCAGAAGAAATAGTGAAATCACCACAGACCAAACTCCATGGAAAAGCAGCCTCTTGGCTCCTATCGAAAATTATGAAGGCTAAAGTAAAAACATGTTCTGGAAATATAAAAAGAAAAGAAAATATGGTGTAGCGAAGCGTAAGAAAGATGGGATAGTTCCATTACTATTTCCGGCGTTGGCTGCATTGTGTAGCCTAGTGGGAGTGGCCAGTGCTATAGCGAAAACCATCGTAGTGAAAAATGCACACTGGATGTGTTTTAGCAAAAATAACAACACCGTGCAGTATTGTGACAGTTTCGGTGATTTGTGGCTGCCAAAGAGCTGCGCACTTACTTGAGGGGAAGTAAATTAACGTATAATTACTTGAGCGATCAGTTACCAAACACGTGGAACTACGGACACTTGTGTCTTAAATTTCTCGCAGGCTTATAAAAGTAACGCGTAGCTGGGAGACAGAGACCAGTAATAATGTCGCTAACTTTAATGTTGACAGGTAAATCCTCAGTATTGAAGGCTACGTATTTTCCACCTCTATACTTGAATGGTGAATGACAAGTATGTCTGGTTAGTCTCGTTACTTATAATTCAATACCACACATTGACGTTGGAAACAACAGATTTGTGTATCAGCTAGTTAGTTCCAACAATCCACACAAAATAATTATTCCTATGGGCTAGTATGAAGTTCATAACATTGAAGATTATTTAAGGATTGCATTACCTAAAGGCAAAACATTATCTCTAAAAGGAAATGAAAATACTTTGGAATGTTGGATGATGAGTAATGTCTTGGTAGACTTTAGAGCACACGACTCATTTTGCAGAATGTTAGGTTATAAACCAACAATTTACCAGGCGAATCAGCTCCACGAATCTCAAGATCCTGTAAATATATTTTCAGTTAACATTTGTAGAGTTAATCTGAATATCACAGGAGGTTCATATTTAAATGCCATACCTTCGAACACTGTACACGAATTAACGTGTACTGTTCCTCTGGGATACAAAATAATTGAACGACCTCACACATTAATTTACGTGCCTGTAATAGTTAATCGCGTGGATGAAATTATTTTGCATGTTATGGATTAGAATGGTCAATTGGTGAATTTTCGCCACGAAAAGATAACTGTACGTCTTCACTTTAGAAATGTAAACAAACAATAAAATCAATGTCGAGGTAGTGTTATACATTCAGAATGGGGATTAATTTCCGTAACAACAGTTCTACGCCACAATGTAGACAAGTGCCACACCACATTTCTACGCCAAAGCACATGTCTGTGTTAAAACACAGAAATGCCTTTAAACACTTGTTACAGTACTGTATAAAACGACGTGGAGCTGGATGTAGACCCAACAGTTCTCAACGGAGATGTATACCGTTAACATGGTCAAGTGTGGAAATTTTACGGAAATTATGTTATACAGTGTACAAATACGGACGGAGTGCTTAATATCGACCAGCCCATAACCTTCGATAATGAAATCACAAAGATGGAGTTACGTATATATGAGCCCTTCAGGTCAGGTCCATATGTTTTTCCATCAGAAATAAGGTTTTGTATACAAAACCAAGATATATACACACTACCTTGCAAATCGCACATACTACTGGGAGGTATGTATAAAAGAGCTGACGAAACTATTCTTCTAAACACGGGTATCGTGCGTAATGGACTTTTACAGTTGCTAGATCGTACAGCATATGTACTAAACTGTGTGGAAATCGACCAGATGCGAGATGTTGGTATTTCATCAACAATAAAAAATTACATTTGTATAGCTATGTACGAAAAACAAGCTTACATAGCAGCCAGCTGGTTTGGTGCTGAAGACTATAAACGTGTTTTTCTTAATGCAAAGCAGGAGCTGGTATTACTTCTGACAAATACTGCAGCTAATGCAATTTATCGCTCAGTAGAGGGCGAGGAAGCTGTAAACCTAGAATTGAAAACTGTAGAATGGTTGATGCCTCACGTGACTGTGAATACCCGGGAGCATGTGCATTTACTTAGACACATAGAGCGAGGCGAAGACATTACTGTCGTGTTTCGCTCGTGGAGTTTGGAAACTTGTCCCACCTTACCTATCTCTCAGAAAGTCGTATGGAATATTAAATCGAGTTTCCCCACTGAGAAATGGAGATATAGTATAATAAGTTTCAAAAGTAACAGACAAAATAGCGCAACTAGAGACAGGTCCCTTTTCGACCACTGCAACATAAAAAAACATCAAGTTGTATTTAAACAGCAAATGCTATCCCTATTAGGATTTAAACATTAATTTTACAAACAGTGAATTTCTGGTAGTTTACGAAATATACAGGGACTTTCTAGTTGCCAATTACAGACGAGAGTTACTCCCCCCTTATTTTCGTCAACTGACTATGTTATCAAAGCACCATTGTTTGTATTTGATGTTTCGAAACAAATCGACACAATAAACACAAATGTAATTGAATCGAGAATTGAAATTACCATTGATGTCAATTTTCCACCGCAAACACAAGCGTTCGCCCTCATATTACACGACAGACTGATTTATTATAACGCACGAGATAAACTCGTGAAAGTGTTGACGTAGTTCTGTTGTTTGTGTGACTTTAAATGGAGAACATGTTTTGTAATGGGCAAGGTTATTACAATAGTACAGACTTTATTGTAAAACTTGTTTGTTTTACAAAAACGCAAGGTGTGTTGCTTACTTTCACGGTAAAACCATCCTTTCCCTGGAGCGATTTGAATGAAAAATTCAAACACACTAGTGTGTGGCTCATACGTAATTACTATGGGATTGCGTGGAATGAAGGTAACATTACTTATGCGCAATTGACGCATCTTCTCAAATGCTGCATAGGAAATTGTACAGTCTATGTTGCAGGAGTAGAGCAGGAGAGAATTCTGAGTACATTGTGTACAAATAACTTTATTGATTTACAGCTTGCTTATGGTTGTCTGTCATTTACAACATTATGTAAAAAGAATTGTGATAATTATACATTCTCAAACACGCAACAAAACACCGAGATCTTACGTGTGTGGTTCAAGGAGCATTGCATTTAATATGTTGACGTAACTTACATTAAGTCAGTGTCCGCAAGTATGCCGGTGTTGTTTATCCCAACTCAAACTTACGAGAAAGTGCAAGGGGGTTACAAAAGAGTATGTTTTAAACCTCACGGCTTACCATTACAAATGCACTTGTGTAATGACAGCGAGTATTGGGTGTATTATTTCGATAATCATTTACGTATTCGGTACGGAGAAGGAGTTGAGTGTCAGCTCACCAACTGCCCCATCTACCAATTACATCCAGACATAAATTTACTGTGTATGTTCGACAACCTACTACAACTCAGTTTTAATGAAGTGTTGCGTTAACATCACTTTGAACACCACATTGCTTACAAGCTAATACGACCTGAAAGTGAAGCGGTATTGAACTGGTACGAAGTTTGTGATCGTGATATACATAGTTATTATCAAACAGATAACACATTTGACATGTTGTGTTGTGAGTGGAGTTGTGAAATAGCGAACGCAAAAAATGAAGGGTAATGGAATAGGATGCAAATGTTTTTGCTTCTCTTGCGTTCGTGTACGTTATACATTATGTATCGCTCTGCACTTATAACGTGCATTATGCTTTCTTGTTTCGTGTTTTTTCTCTTGAAATACATAAATGTTAGTTGGTGATGAGACTTTAAGCTGTACACTTCAAGTAACGTAGTGCTGCTTTGGCGGTTACTGGAGACGTCATTCGCCGCCAACCTACAACTACATTTCTGCGGGGAACTAAATCATGAACTTTCATCCAGGCAACCCATACGTCAGTGTTAAAAAAGGAAGAAACAGTGTTGAATATGCTTACTGGTCTTCTGGCATCTTACGCCACTTTACTGAGTTTTGTGATGGAATATTTCACATTAAGGTTACTACTATTTCTCTAGGGGACGAATGCGCCCACAATACTATCGCTTTTGGAGACATAAAAATATGTCCTGTGTACTACGTGAAGGAGACAACACCACCTCTGTGCACCGTTGATGCAGTCTCCGAACATTTTAAGACCTTGAATCCTGAGCAAGCTACCAACATCATACTTCACAGGCCAGAGTGTGCGATGCCCACGTACGTCGACTCACCATGCATGGCGCTGCCTTGTGTATCTCCAATGTCATCACGACCCGACAGGAAACCCAGTGTTAAGAGAATGTATCAATCTAAAAACGAAATTGCTATTGAAAATTTGTTCATAAGTGTTTGCACAAAATACTTTGTACTGTACTGCAGTCTTTACCGCAATAAATGCTTAAAGAAATTATATGTGTTTTATTTCAAAGAGTGAAAAATCATTCCTTGCAACTGTCTACCAGAAGCATTGAATTTATCGATTGTTCGCATTGCTAACATGGGAAACACTTCTCTCTCACAGCTGCTGCTTGCATAAGGGGTGCGTAGCTCAAGACATGTGCCATTTTAATGATCATGTCACATGGTAATTTGACAGATTTATAACTCCTCCAACCCCTCCAACCCACAGTTGAATCATGTGAGTCATGCACACTTCTGCAAGCAGAAGGGTATGTATTATGGTCACCAACGCCAGTTTTAATTTATGCACTCTCCGGTCTCCAAGATGCAGAAGAGTGTGTGAGTCACGCATACAGAGCAAGTCTGCATTGCTTTCAATTGACATGTAACTTGTGTGATCTGTACCACTGTGTGTTTGTTAATGCTAGCTGTCTACCATCCTCACATATGTAAACAGTAAGTACATTAAGTATTAACAATATGTATGAATGTCTGTATGGTTGCATGTATGCATGTAGGTATTGTGTGCGTATAAATATATTACATATATGTATGTCTGGTGTGAATTTATGTAGCGTTACGTGTTTGAATGTATGAGAGAGTGATCATATGTACGTATGTCTGTAGCATTGTGTGAGTATGTAGCGTATGTATGTATTACATGTATATATATATATGTATGTTGGTAGGTAATGTGTGCTAACACCTACATGGTTCAGATGCTATAATTATAGAGTGATGTTCTAAAGGTCAATGTTTGAACAATTGTTGGGGAATTTAAAAAAAGTTGTTTCGATAGGGAATCTAATCCTAGACCTCTAGAGTTTCACTATAACTCTATATCCACTGAGCTACCGAAACAACCAATAAGTTATGTTATTACATATATAGTCTTCTTTTTTGCAGACTTGGTTGAAAAAAGGTAGTGTAGTGAATCTATTTTTTCATAAATGGGAATGTGAAGATGTCTTCTCCTGCTAACCGCGTCTGTGTACAGAGTGTTGGCGATGTCGGCACATTTCATACCCTGTCGACCTTGCCAGTTGCTGTTGTTGAGTGCTTATCTCCAGCACCCCTCACTTACACACTTTTAGATACCGCGTTTGGTAATAGACTCGTGTGCGCGCGTATCAGTAATGATCGGGCTGAAACTGATGTAGATTTGAACACGTTTCTCATCAGGTGTAAAGATCCCTTCCTGGCTTTACTCTTGTGGCATCACCATCCCATTAAGTCTATGTGTCTCTGAGTGGCAAATTTATTAAAAGCGGGTTGATGGAGGAAACTGCCACAGAGACTTTCAATTTTTTTTCCAAATAATGCATGCTTCACGAGTCCTCAAATGCAGGTGAAATATTTTATGAAAAGTTCTTTCCCGCACTTACAAATAATGTCACGGAGTTTGTTGGGCACGGTAGTGGCTAGGCCCTTAAGTAACTTCTGCAACTTGACGTGCATATATCCCAGTACACGCCGTTCAAAGTAGGCACTGCACACACTAAACTCCCTACATCTATTGGCAATAGGAAAGCTTGCATCAATGTAGATTGGCCTACCGACGACTGCTTTTTGTTCAGCGTTGTTGCGGGTTTGTATCCCATACCGCATTATGCTGAGAGACGCACATCTTACCCTGAACCTAGGACAGTATTTAAGACGACTGGTATGACTTTCCCTACAACACTACAACAGGTGTGGCGTTTTGAGGAGATGAATAATATTTGTGTTAATGTGTACACTTGGGTTGTCAAAGACACAAATATTATTGACGAAACGTGCTCTAATGCTACGGACACTCGCATAGTTACTCTTCACATATCTTCTTTGCGAAGATAGTGCCATATAAATGTTTTGGCACTTCGTGCTAGTGAATGTACTGCCCATTTACACTTTGTGACTATAAAAACCTAGCTCGCCTTGTACACATTCAGTTGAATAAACATCATGGAAAAATTTGGATTTGCCAGTACTGTCTTCAGTATTTTTCAAGCGAAGACAGACTCACTACACACACTGAGCAGTGTAAAAAAACACTCTGCTGTACGCTCTACATTCCCTAGTCAGGATGATAAGTGGCTTGAATTCACAAACTTTTCTGAGCAGCAGAGAATGTGTATTGTAGCATATTGCCACACTGAAACTATTTTGCAGCCCATGGCTACATGTATGCCACAATATGGCGGTTCTAGCATAATGGTTATGAAAAAATGTGTACTGTATGCTGCGTCTGTTTTGTTGGTATGTATTTATGATGCTAGCACATCAGAGTGCTATATGTTTGTGGGTGAGGATTGTATGGAGCGTCTTGTGGCCAAACTTATTGAGCTGACAAAATATGTATGTTACATTTACAAGGTAGATTTAAGTAAGAAGGCGCTGACTGCGACCGATAGGGAATGGCTCGCGAGTCAGACTAAATGTCACATTTGCAAGAAGGACTTTCATAATGCTTCAGACAAATTTGTTCTTGACCATGACCACCTGAGTGGTGAACTTAAAGGATACGCACACAACAACTGCAATTTACAGTTCTTCCTTGCGAAGAATAAGCTCGTAGCTGTATTCCACAACATGCAAAATTATGATGGTCAATTTCACATGTGCCCTCTGGCCCATGTCGTGTCACTCGGGCAGACAGAAGCATAGTTGTGGAAAACCCAGGCGATATTAAAGTCATTGGGCACACTATGGAGAGTTACAAGTGTATCACAAAACATATTCCCTATGGGAATACTGCACAGGTGGCACGCATATTGTAAGACTTAGGTTTATAAATTCTTTTAATTTCATGACTGCATCGCTGGACTCTTTAGCTGATAATCTATTGACACACCAGCTAAAACTCAGCCAAGCGCAGTTTCCAGATGATGCACAGATTGATTTGGCGCAAAGGAAGGGAGTGTTGCCATATGACCATGTGCGGTCTATGGAAAATCTACGTGAGACTTCTCTACCTCCTAGAGACACATTATACATTGTAATGAAAGGCGAGGGTGTTGGCGAGAGCGATTACATGCACTCTCAGGCTGCCTGGAATGCATTCAACTGTAATACACTAATGGAGTATGCCTTGCAGTATTTAGATGTAGATACATGTTTGTTAGCAGATGTTTTTGAGAATTTCATGACGGTTTGTTTAGAGGAATATTGTGTGGACTCCGCATTTTATGTCACTGTTCCCGCCTTAGCCTGCGATGGTCTCTTATCAGAGACACAAGTGCGCTTGGAGCTGCTGACCGACCCTGATGAATATATTTTTGTTGAACGCGGGGTTCGAGGCGGTATTACTCAAGTGAGTAAAGAGCATGCAACTCCAATCAATATTTATATGGATGAGGTTTATGACCCTTCCCTCGCGTAATCCTACATCTGCTACTTTGAAATAAATGGTATGTATAGTCATACAATGATGTCGAAGCTTCCTTCTGCTAATTTTCAGTGGGATCCGGAAAATGAATTTTCTCATTGAGATTTTGTCATCATCGATATACTAAGGGACTCATATTTCCATTTATTGCAAGTGCCTTCAAAATGTTCGCCGGGAACGTGATATTCGTGTCGTTTCGTGGTTCGACATGATATACGGTGCAGCAGAACTGATTGTTCGTCCGACATTCAAAGGGCGTCAAATCCTTGCCGATGAACTTTTATTGATCGAGATGGAGAAGCTCGACATTACTGTCAACAAACAATTGTATACCACTGTTGCATTTCTCGACCTTTCAAAATAGTATCTGTACGATTTTCACTACAACTTTGTGCGACAAATTTTTCCTTCGCCCTCCTTACACTTGCTGTATTGTGACACCGACAGTTTAATTTACGAGGTACACTGTCACGATGTGTACACTTGCATTGCTCCTCATTTGGCTACACGCTTTGACACTTCAAACTATGTGCCAGATAATCGTCAAGGTTTTCCTTGCATAAACAAGGGTGTTTCAGGCATTGTGAAGGATGAGTGTTGTGGCAACACATCACCGCTTTTGTAGGTTTGCACCCTAAACTTTACGCTTACACTCTACAGGATGGGAAATATATGTAAAGCTAAAGGTGTAAAGGGTAATGTGCTGAAAACGCTCATGTTTAGTGATTATTTGGAATGCGTAATGCAATCCATATTCATGGGTTTGGGTACCAAATATAATTTCTGGTCGCATCATCACATTGTCTATACGGAACGTGTATCCAAAGTAGCATGGTCGGCAGCTGACGATAAGCATTACATCAACACAGATAGTATTACGACTTTGCTGTGAGGTAATTTTTGCGATCCTCCGCAAGTTTAAAGTTATGAAAGAATAAAATAGAGTCTTTACGCCTGCCTGCTTGCTTAGCCACTCCTGGTGTGCTTTGATGTCTACCAAGTCCGGCTGAGCATCTGTTCCGGCGGCTTGCTTCGCTTGCCAGCTGGATGCTCTCACGCTTGCCTCTCTGTTGGCTGGGCGCTAACCCACCGACAATCCTGTCAGCTAGGTGGTTATCCCGCTGTCGATGTACCTGTTAGCTGTCTATACATCATGTCTAAGTCATACAACACGATCACCTGACTGGCTGTTTGAAACAAGAACTGCGTGTGTTTCACACAGCAAGCAAGCTATGGACCAAAGACAATACTTCACAAACTGTATGTGTTTGTTTGTCTACCAAAATCCGACTACGTCACGAATTGTGTGCGCACGTCAATGCTGTTATACAGCCAAGTGTATGTTTACATAATGCGACACAAACTGTGCGTGTACTGACTACGTCACTTATTGTGCGCACGCGTCAAAACTAACGCTGTTTTACACAGCTAGCTGTATACCAAAAGACAATGCGTGGATGTTTGTGTACCAAACTCTGACTGACTCACAAACTGTGCGCGCGATAATGCTGTTTTACAGTCAAGTGTATGTTAACTTAATGTACCACGAACTGTGCGTGTACTGACTATGTCACGAACTGTGTACCACAGCGTAAAAAGTACAATACAAATGAAAGAAAAATGTGTATGGGATTTTACTGCTATGTATGTATTTTTGATAAATAAATGGTTATTTTTTTTAATGTGTGAGTTCTTATTTCGTAGCTAAGTCCTGTAATTTTTAATGTACTCATCTAGGATGTCAGCAGCCAAATTAGTAGCAATGGCTGCTGAGCATAGACATATAGCATTGGAGAAATGGAGAGGTAAGAATTGATGGGTAAGAACAGACAGGAGGTAGGGCTTTATACTAGTAAAGCCTGTCTCCCATCTTCATTCGAGTAGTGACCGTGTTGGAAGGAGGTGGTGCTGCTGCTGTTGCTGGTGGTAAGTGTTGGAGGGGGTATCACAAGCCTGTGATACACAAAGTGTTGGAGAGGGTCATATGTGTTGCACACACACTCTTTAGCGCCATCTTGAAGACATCTTCAAGATGTCTTGAATATGTCTCAAGGATCTGCTATACGTCTTGAAGATGTCTTGCAGTCTTCTTAAGGAGATGAGGTGTGAGTTTTAGATGCCTCAAAGAGATGCTATGCATCCTCAGATATGTCTTGCAGACATTATGACTGTGAGAGATTCATCATCACATGTATGTGATAAACCTTCTAGCACATTCCTTATTTTTTCATGTGATGTGTTGAAGATGTGTTGAAGATGTCTTCAAGATGCTATACATCTTGTAGACATCCCTCAAGGAGGGACTCCTCCACCCCTACCTACAACCCTCCCTTGCTCATAACAGTCAACACCCACATGGTATTTAGACACTATTTCTTCCAAAAGGAATGCCAATCCCTCTGGATACAGTCTCCCCTGCACCCCACGGCTATATACCAAAATTTAAACGTCTTAACCAACTAGAACACTGGACACGCCCCCCTCCTAGACAATCTCTTGTCCAATCAGTGGCCTTGCTCAACCCGGGAGAGGGAACACCATGTTAATCAAATGCTGGTTGTGCCAGTTTTGCTCCCTGATGAACCAAAACGCCCATGCTCCCACTCCCAAAGTTTGTATGGGCATAATGTGTCGGTTGTTTTTAATAGAATCGGTTCGAAGATAGCTGCATATATAAAAGTAAATAATTACAGTAGAAATCATATTCGGGGTGAAATGGTAGGGGAAGCTTGTTTGTTAATGGAGTTCGCCTGTGTAAGATGTGTTGGCTATTTTCTTAATTAAATATATTTATTTTAAAGTATGTTAGGTATATGCTTGGAACTGTACAGTTGCTGAAATGTTCAGAAGAGACCGAGAAAACTTCTGTTTTAATTTGAGTAATATTCGAAATTTAACAGTATAGTTAGGATGAGAGCCTGGTTTAAGTTATTATGGTGGTGGGGAGACCTGTGTGTTACTTGGAGCTCGTCCCGGTATGACTAGAAGGTTAGTTACTTATTTTATTAATGTTACTACAATACAGTTTACCTTTGTGAGATATGAGTGGGTCAAGGTTGGAATATAAAGTAAAACACTCTTTGGAAGACCTAGGGTTGGTTACATTTTAATTTAATTTAAAATGCACATTCAATGCGTGGTGTAAGTGGGGTCAAGTTGGAATGCGAAATCGAAAAGTTTTCGGAAGACTCAGGGAAGAGCCCAATAGTTTAATTGATTGGATTTTTTGGAAATAATTCTGGTATAGCTAGGTGATGTGGTGGGGAGCTCACCGAGGTGTTATATAGTTATTTATTTAAATTAGTTTTACTAAGAAAATGTTTTTATATTATGAGATGTGAGTGGGGTGTATTTAGAATGCGAAATCGAAAAAATTTCGAAAGACTTGGAGAAAAACAGTACATTTTTATTTCATTGGAGTTTATGGTAAGAGTTTGGGGATAGCGAATATAGGAGTCGGGTGTAAATTATTAGCATGAGTAAGGCAGTGGGGCCATACAGGTGTGTTTTAGTTATTTACTTAAATTAATTTTACTAAACATATGTTTTTCGTTATGAGGTATGAATAGGATGTGATTGGAATGAGAATTAGAAAAAAATTCGGAACACTCGGAGAAACCCCTGTAGTTTATTTCATTGGATTGATTGCAAATCGTACAGAGATGCCTAGGAAATGAGTAGTGTTTAGATTATTAGTATGAGTAAGGTATAGTTTATTTGATTGAATTTATTGGGAATCGTTCTGGTTTAGCTAAGATAGGAGTCGAGTTAAAATTATTAGCATGAGAGAGGGTGGGGGTACCTCGTCAGGTGGGGCATAGTTACTTACTTTATTGAAATTTGTTGTAGAGATGTTCTATGTTATGACGTGTGAGTGGGGTTTGGTAGGAATCCAAATTAGAAAAATTTTCGGGAGACTCGGAGGAAACTTCTTCAAATGGTTGCCTACATTTATGTAAATCAATTGACAGCAGGTATCGCGGACAAGAAGGATGCTGGAAATTTGATTACCGATAGGATATATTGCTCATTCAGGCTGCCTTTTTCTCCATATTCAGCCTCCTTCTTACTGATTGAGCAATACAGTATTTTTGAGTATTTGTTTAATTTTCCGGGAAAATTTTAAGGGAAATTTGGGAAATTTTGAGGGAGAAACGGGAATATTTGAGGGAACAATGGGAACTTTTAACAGTTTTTAGGAAAAAAGGGAAATTTTGAGGGAAAAACGGGAATATTTGAGGGAACAATGGGAACTTTTAACAGTTTTTAAGAAAAAAGGGAAATTTTGAGGGAGAAACGGGAATATTTGAGGGAAAAATGAGAACTTTTAACAGTTTTTAGGAAAAAAGGGAAATTTTGAGGGAAAAACGGGAAAATTACATCATCCAAGATGGCAACGGTGACATCATCAGTGGCTCCAATGCTCAAATCCCCCATCCCCTTGCGCCGATGTCCTCTAAATTATACTACTTGCTTGTACTGCGCATGTCACAAAATATACAAAATAAAATTTCCATGCTTTGTTCACTGGTGACACCTTAGATTTACTTGTCATACAAATGTCTTTATTACAGATGGAAAGAGAGGAGTGTCGGCTGTGGTGTAATATTGATGGCTTTTCGGCATTGATTCTCATGTCAGTGTTGCAATTTTAGTTTAAAATTGCGTCAACCTGCAACATGCGAGATATTAAAAGACTCCTTCTTGGAATTTCACTTTCATCTTGCAGTTCGGTTGTGGAATATTACATAACAATTAAAATATAACAAATTCACTGTAGATAAAGAGACGATATCGTTTGATTGGTTTGTTTATGTGTTTACTAGTATATGAGAGAGTGATAGAAGGAAACTAGTGGCTGGAATTTTGTGCATGTAAAACTCTTTCAAAAAGTATCTGTGTTTTACACATTTTGTGCTAAGAGTTACATGTTTTATGAATGTTTTACAGTCGGTAGTGTGGTGAATTTCAGTTGTTAGTATGTAAGCAATATAAGCTCGTGTCTGGCAACCACGTGACACATTTACTATCCAGTTTACTGTCCGTATCGAGTGCAGTCAATAAAACAACCCTACTAATTTTTTTAAATATAATATATTTGTTTAAATGTACTTCCATACGTTAAAATTACGCACATAAATTCGTTACATGGGAATTAATTAAAATCCCAAAAAAATACTTATTACAAGTAAGAGCCCCAATTAAACCACTCTGAAGCGTTCTTAAATTACCTGGGAACATACGCTAATCGAGTTAACTTCGTGATGTGAGATAGTTAACCCATTTATTTCTACAAGATTGCAAGTGGTTGACAAATAAATGATTTATTTTGGGAAAATGTCTCCCATTATTAAGATTATTGTTAGTTAAAACGTTTAATTCTGCAGCTTCCTGACCCTGCACAACTCTGACATACTTCTAAAAAAAACAGTACCTAATGTTCAGGTGAATATTTCTTAACTTGACGGTTATTTTAAGGACCAACAATTTGGTGGGTATATTCACATTCGTCTCAACGGATATATTTATTTACGTCAATATGTTTGTCAATATATTTAATAGGTCACTATTTCAAATTATGAAATAATACAAGGGTAGCCTACAGATAAAACAAACAGCTCTGACTTGGTGACAAATATCTAATGTAAATATTTTTACTAACATAATTTGACTTTAGAATAAGTGCTAATTTTGCATAATTTTTTTTTTCATCGGGATAGTTTATTTAACTACTCCAAATAAAACTATCTATATTTACGTTTTTGTTTGTAACAGAAAATTGCTGTCCAAAAGTTTAATTGTGTTATATTCTACGGGAAGTAGTTTTCACGGACCCTTCATGTAAAATAAAATTTTATATGTACTTTTAGCTGTCCTCATTAACTGCTGTCTCCCATTATGTGGTGCTATATGTTTACAATTCACTGTAACAGCAACACCAGCGCCCTCTATAAGTTATGTTTGTTCACTCATGTCTCCCATTTGTGGTGCTATCTTTCGATTTGGGAGCACGTGGCAGACTTTATCACAGTGTGACCTAGAAAACCTCAACTAAGAGCTGTTTCTTTCCGGTAGAACAGTTTGGACAATGTGCAGTATTGGCCAGTTGTGCTTTAGAACACTTTATACAAATTAGTTTTATTGAGAGGGAAGGCGCATAGTGTGTTGTTGTTCTAAATGCGGTTTGCTGCATGGAGGTAGTAAATCCTTCTTACTACACCCTCACTATTTTCATTGGTCACTCAAGAAATACAGGAACTCTTCAACACTATTGGATAAGGGAAAACACTAGTAAAAGTTTTAGATCAGTTGAATGTTAGAACTATTAATACTGATCCCCAGGATATATAAATGTTCACATCTCCTGTTCTCATCAGTTGGTCTGCAGTCAACCTGAAGATGACAGCTGCAACGACTGTAGAAACATCGCATGACCGAAAACAAAAGATGTGGCTAAAACCCATTAGTCTAGAAAATAAATACCTTTACTTTAAAAACGAATCTTGATTCAGTGGTGAATATTATAGAAAATACTATAAATTCAAAATATGATACTGTAAACACTGTCCACTGGCAGTCAGTGTGTATGCATAAGTTCTGGGATGGCGTCGTCAGAAATAGGGATTCCGCAGAATAATCATACTCACACATCCTGCGTGAACACACATTATTATTAACTCGTGCATATTTTAACTGACATGCTACATACTACGGCCAGCATAGCTGGGCCTCTTACCTTCAACACGACTGTTCGCGCACCATGCTCAACACACTCTGCCTGCCTCTTAGCAAGCCTGTCTGCCGGTCATCCCAAGGGTTAGAATCCCCGGCACCATTAGGACCGCACACACAGCAGATAGCCCGCAAGCTCTCCTACTTAAATGCTCATGAGCCTGCACTACAGGCAGGCAACTGCTGCGAACGAAACATGTCTGTGGCGTATTCGTGTCCATCCCTTAGAATCACCCCTACTTACAAATAATAAGTAGAGACATCAGGCGAAACTAATTTCAGTACGCAATACTTTCAACAGTTGCTCATATATGCAATACGTCCATGTCTACACGCTGTTCTTATCTAAATACAACACAAAATTGAACTGATGAGCAGAAACGACATATCTTCTCGACATTATGACTTCCTAGTAAATGGCATCATGCCCTGGTTGCTAAACACAGAACTCATTTAATATCCTAATCTACAAATTAAAGGTCGATACTACTACTCACACTATGAAACATCCACTAATCTCCTAACTGTGTTAGACAGAAATAATACAACTGGTAATCCGAATAACACGTTGGATCAACTAACACTTAACACAGAACACATCTAAAATGTTTTCAAACACTTATCACACAAAATTCATTTTTGGCTCATGCACTGATTTGACGAGTCTAAAAATTGCCATCGGCCCTAGTCACTGCATTATCACATTCACTTTCTCCTTGTCATCGGATGTCTTCTAAAATTGTAGTGAAAAGGGGGACACACTGGTGACGTTGGGGATCTTCCAGCTGGATCATCCTGGTGGTGCTGTGGAGGAGCATCTTTTCTCGGGCATCCACGATGTCTACAAATTTGGACTGATGTACTGGGCTGCGGTGACAACAAATTATTCTTTGGTCTTCCGACTGGTCGATCTATCTTATCCTTGCAATCAGAGACCAGTAGCATGCTACTGACACGTGGTTTCACACTACTGGTGTGAACAACTATGATTCTGAATGGCAACTCTAACTTTACTGTTACTAACTATTCTACTTCCAGAATTTGTAAGGAATTTTCCATTTTACCTCGAATTTCTTCACCTGGCCCTTCCGCAACACTGGCTGGTTTCAGTAGACATACTCCCCTACCTTGTACTTCAGTACAACTGTCTTTTTGTCATGTTGGGCAACTTACGTACATGTTACCATACTTCATGCAGCTTTGTTGCCAGCTCGATCATACGACTGTTGTTAACTTTAGCGGGAATCTTGATATAGTCGAAGAGGGTCAACATTGCTTTTCCGTACACTGTTTCATATGGGCTAGGTTTGGTGCTGGAGTGAACTTTGGTGTTGTGTCCAAACACTGCATATGGTAAATGTGTATCGCAGTTGTCATGATGACTATTAAGATAATGATCGACCATTTTTGCCATAGCATAGTGAACTCTTTAAGTACATCCATTTCCTTTTGGGTTTGCTGGGGTGGAGCATAATGTACATATTTCCTGTAGTAGTCTTTGGTAATGGTCCAACACTGTCCATTCCCATTCGCTGAAAAGGTTGTGTGGTTTCAGGAAACCCGACTAATGGCGCTCGTGCTTTTCCTTACTCTGTCCGTATGCTACAAAGTACACAACATTTCACATAGTTATAGATATAATCTTGGTACTTTGGCCACCACTGTGCTACTCTTTGATTAGTTGCTTTCCTGCCACTATAAAATGCCTCCAATGAATAATGGGACTCTTTTAATACTGACACATGCTCCGACACTGGGACTACAATTCGGTTACCATGTTTTGTTTCCCTGAACAGCACACCATATATGGTAGTGAATTGGGGCTGCGAAGTCCACTCTTGGCATGTCGGATCATGTGTTTCGGCTTCGTGTAGTTCTTCTTCGGCACTCCCATTATCAACACATACCTTACGGCTAAGCGCATATGCATTACCATGTAGTCGACCTGAACGATACACTGCAGTACAACTGTACTCACTGAGACGAAGTTACTACCGCAAATTCTTCCACTGGTGTACTTTTGGCCCAGGAGCCCTTTCAAACTTTTGTGATCTGTGATTATCGTGAAAGGTTTGCCATACAAATAACAATGAACGTCATTGACTCCCCAAACTGTGCTCAATAATTATTTTTCTGTGACAGAATAATTTTGTTTGGCCTTATTCAATTGCCTAGAAGCATATGCAAAGGGGTGCTCTTTTCCATCAACCTATTGAGACAATTCATGTCCTATAGCTACGTTACTTTAGTCGGTGGACAAGGTAAATGGTTGACAGAAATCTGGATAAATAAACACTGGGGATGAAGTAAGTAAAGGTTTTAATGTCTTAATGTGTTTTTGCTTCAGAGTGTCCAATAAAATTTAACTTCTTTCCTCAACTTTTTTTTAATGGCCTGGCTATCGATGCATAGTTGTTGATGAAGTTCCTGTAGAAGTTGGAAAGGCCAAGAAAAGACTGTAGTTCCTTGACAGTTGTTGGAGATGGATAATTTGTGACAGCCTCTAATAATTTCGGATCAGGTTTTACTCCTTCTGTGGAGATAACATGACCCAGGAACTGGACTTCAAATACAGCATACTTACAATTCTCAAGTGACAGAGACAAATTAGCAGTACATAGTATCTGCAATACAGTTCTGAGATATGCGACATGCTCAAGCATATTCCTAACAAATATAATCACGTCATCAATGTACACCATTGCTCAAAAGGTATTAGTCTCTGAAGGACACTGTCCATCATGCGATGAGAGGTTGTTGGCCCATTAATAAGTCCATATGGTAAGCGAACATACTTATAAACTCCAGTGGTTGTCCAAAATATGTTTTGGGTGGATATATATTTGATGATATCCTGAAGTGAGGTCAACAACAGGAAAAACTGATCACTTCTCAAGATTTTCAATGGTTTATACTGTTTTGGGAAGAGGGTAGACATCTGGGACTGTTACCTCATTAAGAGAAATGTAATCGACACTAAACCTAAGGCTCAGCTCTCAAGAAGGTGACTTTTTCTTCACAGTAACAATGGGACCATGTGGGGTCACTAGGATCCCGAGGAACTATGAGGCCTGGCAATATATGCTTAGTCATCAAATCTTCGACTTATTGCTGTTGGTGATGTGGTAACTCAGTATGCTTTCTTAGAGATTGGTGCAGCATTATCTGTATGAATCCTGTGTTGTACATGAGGAGTAGCTGGAAGGTGTCACACTTTCTGAGAATATCTACGAATTCGGTTAGCATTGGTTCTAGTAATCGTTCCTCCTGAGCTGACAAATTGTTTAACTTGGCTTTAAAATCTACTGTAATTCAACTTTAAGAATTGCAAAGGTCTCGTTGTTGAATATCTTGGGTAGTTTTCAAGTTCACACTTACTCGGCCAAATTGATCTTGGTCTCCGGTGGCATCTACAGGACCAACTGTATCACAAGGTATAATATTCTCAGCCTTCAACAATCATACTGTCGCTAATTTAGTACCTGAAGGGATTTCGACGTCGACCTGGTTCATATTGACAATGTCCAATGGCACAACAGTGTTACCATTTACAAAAGAAAAACTACTGATGCTCCTGGCCACATAACAAAGCTTAATATTGTGAAAATATTTTTCCAACATGTGCTAGACCAGAAAAACATTATTGTCAACACACACTGGGAGGGCAATATTTACCTGGACTCGCTTTCCTGTGACTGACATCTGGTTTGCCATACCTTTCAGATGTACAGACTCCAGTATGAGTTCATTAGGGTTAGCTAATCCCATACACACACCTTCCATACTTATAGACTCACTATCAGAGGCCTTGCCTAACACATACGACTTGTGAAGCTATTGCTTCTGCTTTGCTACACTGACAGCTGTGAGGTTAATTTCCAATAAGCTGATACCCAGAATGCCATCGTATTGCTTACAAGATGATTCGACCACTTGCATCTTTAACTTATAAGGATATCGGCCGACCAAATTTCTGTGTTACATTCTTCCATGATTTTCACACCTTTAATATTCAGGCATGTAACTATATACCATGGTGCAGACAGGTCCTGCACATTTTCAAACATCCTGTGCCACATTAATAGGACTTGTCCTCCTGTATTATATATATATATATATATATATATATATATATATATATATATATATATAAGTAGCGTTGTTTGCACCTAATAGTAACTGAAATAATTAGATATTTAATTTGACCACCAGGCTTGTCAGCAGAGGTTACAGATACAGCTCTTACTGTGGGTATCGCCAGCCCCGTCCATGTTTAATTGCTCCACGTTGCCACTACAGCAACCTCCTTGACAGTCTCTCGAAAAATGCTGCTTGCTGCCACGAGTGAAATATGCACCTAGCTTTTTCCTGCACTGAGTTTGCTTATACCCGATTTTGTAGCAAAAAATACATGTAACTGGCTTTCTATAAGGATTGAACACATGCTTGTGTGGCATATCCACTCATGTGCATCGGTCAGCGTCAATTACACTGTCAACTGATTTCACAGCTTCGCGAAATGTTGTAGGTTTTGACAATCGAGTAAATTTACCCAGTTCACCAGAAATACAATTATGATAACGATCAAATACTTGCTGATTAGCCTCATATTTAATGGATGCGCTCTCAGTGTCGTCAGTAACCAGTTCAAAATTATTGCTGTTTATTTTGCGAATTCTGTCTTCGAATTCTTCAGCACCTTCCCCTTCTTTTGTGCGGATTGTACTTAATTGTTCCCGATTAAAACGACTGGTATGTTGCATCTAAAATGCCCAATTACACAAGTTTTCTGAGCTTGGTAACTCTGGGTTTCTTTGGAGCAGTGTCTGAAATAATACATTCTAAGGCTTCCCCGAAATACGTAACCTAGCAACTGACAACATTTCCTGATCTGTCCAGTAGCAAAGTTCTTCAACCCATGATATATGAGAAAGCTTGGAATTAATGAGATATTCCTAATACTGTGATCTTTTAATGATTCTTGCAATGGGTTGGTATTATGTATATAACCGATATCATGGACATACGCCATTGCTTGCGAGTGTTGCCGTCTTGCAGAAAACATCCACAATAAAACGATAAACAACAACAAAAAACCAACAAAGAAAAGTCGTCCGTTTTTCGTCTGTTTTTTTCGTGTTTCGTCGTTGTTTCACACTCATTTCGTCTCTCGACTTTTGTGTTGTCTTCGTTTTGTTTGTCTGTCTATTACCAGTTTTCATAAGTCTCTTTTCTGTATTCTCGTTCGTTTTTGTTGTGTCGTCTTTCATCACACGACTATATTCCAGCTAGGAATTAATTTTTTGAATTTTTTTGTTTTTTTTTTTTTGTTGTTTGTTTTTTATCTGTTCCACTTTGTGGCTACGACTATGTCCCTCTCTAGGACTGTATGTATGTTATTTGTTTGTTGACAACAGCTAACGCTCGACTTTTCTTTGTTGGTTTTTTGTTGTTGTTTTTCGTTTTATTGTGGATGTTTTCTGCAAGACGGCAACACTCGCAAGCAATGGCGTATGTCCATGATATCGGTTCTATACATTCCTAATACTGCCAGGTAGTCGCGTGAAAATCTCATTATGCCTAGATAGAGAATATTCCCACTGAGCCTATAGCATATTTACGTTCACCCAAAGTCTTTGCTTGCCACAGCAGACTATTAAAGGCGGCTTAGAGGTCCATTTCTTCACCTTCTATGCTTACTGCCATTTTGGAAAATAATTATAAGTACATACCTTAAATTAGTGAACAGGGTCCGTATGTGGTTTGGCTGTGGCTGCTGTACCAGACATTACCTCACACAGGTGTTGCTGATGCATAATCAGGTGTGTCACTCGTCACTTCCATCTTGACACCTCTCGTCACGAAATAGTGCCTAACACACTTAATCTGCTATTCGTCCTAGGCACAAGGTATGTGTGGCTGCTGAGGTGTCGACGTGCATTTGTGGCACCGATACGTTATCTCGCAACATCTTGCTGTCACAGGGTGGCAGCTAGCTGGAGCGGAGGCTATGGCCAGATGCGCGACGCGACGGACCAAAAAAAGGCCACGTTGTTGTCGTGCAAGTACTGCCCGCCGGGTTGTGCCTGAAAGTCTTCCGCATCGAATTTCCTGACTTCCGCTAGATCACACGCTCGTTTCTGGCTCTTCACAGAACCACACTTCTGACACCAGAATTATAAATACCGACCGCTTGCAGTCAGTGTTTATGTGTGAGTTCTGGGAGAGGGTGGTCGGGAATGGGTATTCCGCGTGATAATCATACTCAGAAATCCCGCGTGAACGCACTTTATTACTTACTCGTGCATATTTTAACTGACACACTACATTCTACGGCCAACATAGCAGGGTATTAGCTTCAATATGACTGTTCTTGCACCATGCTCAACTCACTCTACCTGCCTCTCCGCACGCAAGTCCGTTGGTCATCCCAAGAGCTACGGTACCGGTACCGCTAGGACAGCACATGCAGAAGAAAGCCCGCAAGCCCTCCTACCTGGGTGCTCACTAGCCTGCACTACAGGCTGGCAAATGCTGCGAGCGAAACATGTCTGTGACGTATTCATGTCCATCCCTTACGATACACTGTTAAACTCAAGCGTTAGTTAGAAAAATCAAATATGATATTAATTCATGCGTGATAAATTACAATAATCAAATCAGCTAATTAACTTACCAGTAGAAGAAGTGAATGCTAAATTAAAAATTGCATTTCACATGAAAACTGGAAAAATTACGGTTTTGTTTTGTAATCAGAGTTCAATAGCTATGTAACAGCTTTGACCTAGACTTAAGAGATATTTGGTAAATGTTTACTTACATGCTCGGAAAAATATACATTATACATTTCAAAGACATAAGATTCAGAAATGTGGATAATCCAATAGCAACTAATGGGGTTCGTAATTTAGAGGAAAAAAATAATAAATTATTATTATTCGTTTATGTGGAAAATACAGAGAAAAGGAAACATCACTTTACCTTGGGAAAAATCTGACTGTATATATGTTTTTTATGATGGCTGGAATATTGAATGGAATAATTATTTAACTGTGTGCTCATAAAATAACTATAATTTTATTTTTAAATTTGAAAATCTATTAATTTGTTTAATTCATTTGACATAATGACAGATGATATAATATTTTTGAAGTTATAACAAGTATGAAGTACCCTAATGCAGAGTTGTTTTTTTTAATGATAATGGTACACAAGTTAATATAGTGTTTTAATGTTAATACTTATATTAAAAACATAGCATTTCTTAATTGTAAATGTATTATAAAATCATTTATTTTGTTATGATGTATACCGTCATTCCATTTACGTGCCATATATAATGTAATAGATCTAAAATTTTCATTCCAACATTTTTTAACTATTGCTCTGATTTTATCGAAAGACATGTCACCACCAACGAAATCGATATGATAATGTGTTTAAGATTTCTATATTGTAAAGAAAAAATATTGTGAAACCTTTTCTTTCACTTTAATAAAGGATGAGATAATATAGGAAAAACCAACCAATATCTCTATTACTAGAGCTACTGACCAAATGGAAACCAAACGCCTGTAGAAGTCATAAGAAGTATATTTAAACAGAATTCATATGATAGGAAAAATAATGACTTCTACAGACAAGTCAGGCAA
>PNEQ01078440.1:40068-66217 GCA_003012365.1 Medauroidea extradentata | reverse complement strand
TCGTGGGGTTTTACACGCAAATCACAGACGTGTGGTGTTACAGTAACCTTATTGTGATTGGTACAGTCAAATGAGAAACGTCACAGTTCAAAGGCACGCTGCCAATATCTATGAAGCAGAACTGCAGACGTGCACATAAGGCACTGGAACAAAGTGGGGCAAAATTCTTTTCGCGAAAAGTTCATGTCTCTACTAATAATACACACTAAATATTTCCCAGTACCGATTTCGTCCAATAATACGCACCTAATAATAAAATGAAATGTTTCTATAAAGAAACGTTGATGGTTAATCGTCAAATGCTTCACTTATTAAAGAAAAATTAATATTATTAAGAATAGAGGTGACGCAGCCTCATAAAGCAGTGAATATAAATTTGTTTTTGGATAGTATGAAGCACAGGCCAACGAATGCTTATAGTTTTGCACTTGTGAGTTCAGGTGGCATTTTCGGAGTTACAGCTATAAAAAAAACTGTTTTTAGCCATTTTGAGAGGCCCGAAAATAATACTTCTAACAAGCTTGCTGAATTCTTAAAATTATAGAAGCATCGTTTTAATGTTTGTATCATTTCGTAGATAAACATAATATGAGTAAGCTAAGCGGTTCCGCGTAAAAATAATACGCGAGACTCGCTACAACAACGTCCTTGCGCCAGGGAAGGAATTCTCTTAAGGTGGCATCTTATGTTGACTTGTGTGTGTGTGTGTGTGTGTGTAAGGCATAACATCGACGGTAATGCTAAGGTTGCCGCTGACCTGCGTATGTAATACGTAGAGATGGTGGCTTATCGCGGGAAAACTTGACTGTTTGCTAGGTTCCAACATACGTTCGGTTTATCGAAAGATTACTGGCTTTCCCTTGTACGTGAAACTGATAACTATTTGACTAAGCCAATAAGAATCCTTCTGGTTCAATAAGTAATGCCTGTTATTGGTCTGCAGACAGCTACGTTGTGTCAGAAGTATATCATCCTATCATACATGTTGCGGAAAACCGCAGTTTCTTCAAGGATATGTTGGCACAAAACATTTTTGCGATATACCATCATCTCTAGTAGTGTATGATCGCCTCTCCGCGCAAGTAACTCAATTGGCATAGTGGTTTATAGGCCAGTCACCGTAGACATAAAAACAGCGTAAGGTTGAAAAAAATTGCACCGTTATGATTTTTTGGGATATTGTTAGGATTAATATCAATAGTGTATGATCAAGTTTGCAGCTTCGAAAGACCTGTGGCAACTGTGTGGTGCTCGAAAAACCTCGAAATGTTCTCGCATTTTTTCAGTTGAATGCTAATAACTTCTAAAAAGTGCATCCTACGGAAAATGTCATTGTTTACACTTTTAAAGAAAATAACATTTGGGACAATTAAAAGGTAATCGAAACTCTGTAGGGCTAATAGGTCTTGAGATATAGTACTTCAAAAATAAGTCGTTTTTCCCCAAAAGCTTCGAAATTGTAGTTTTAGCCAACTTACGAGCAGAATATCGGCTAAAATGCGGAAATTAACAGGAAAGGAATAGGAGACTGAGTTGTAGAGCAGTTATTTAGATTTAATTTAAGGATAAGCGGAAGCTTGTAGGATTATTAGTTCTTTTGTTATAATAAAAAAACGAAAAGTTAAGGAAATCTGATTTTTTAAAAAATGGAACGTGACGAATCGCAGGAATTTTTGTAAAGGATAAGTCATATCTCAGTGGAAAGGGTTATATCATGCACAATGAAATTCAGTAAAATTATTATATAAAAATTGTATAAAGACTACTTCGATTGTTTTGATTAACTTCTGAGTTGTATTTTTGAACATGAGATGATCGTGGACCTTAGCTGACTCAATCGACAGATAGTCCCACAGACGTTACATGTGACTACATTTTCTAATCGTGAAACTTCTCTCTCATAGGTGCAGGACAAAGTCAAAATTTGCAAGTTACAGGAACATGCTAGTAACAAAAAGCAACTGACTCACACGAATGAAATAAATTACACTGAAATTAGATAGTATGGGTCATATGCCAAAATATTTAAAATCACACAATGCAACTCCTTTGTAATTTTACAAAAGTCTAAAAATAACGATAATTTTCGTTATATATGGCAATTTTTAAAAATACTAAGGAACTTTGGTTGTGTGGTTTTATGTCTTTTAGCATATATGGCTCATACTATCTCATTTCAGTGTAAATTGTCGTTCGTATGAGTCAGTTGGTTTTAGTTATTTGCATGTTCCCGTAACTTGCAAATGTTGACTTTGACCTGCCGCTATGGGAAGACTATGTGAGGTAAATAATTTTCACGAGTGGAAATTGTAGTCATAAATTAACGTCTATAAAACTAACACTGTGTCGTACAAATATATAGAGAATGTGATTTATCGCGAGAATGTTTTCTGCCAGCGTATTTTGCAAATCAGTATAGCGTCTTGCGTCATGTATAGTTTTGTGCCACGGTGTAGCTGTTTACACACGAATCTCAGACGTTCAGTTGTAGTGCACCAGAGTTATCATTGGCCCAGTCAAACAGAGACGCGCCAGTAACGAAATAAAAATAGCCAGAAATGAATACATTACATTGAAGCCCAGCAAACAGTCAACTTTTCCCGCGATAAATCACTTTCTCTACAAATATATAATGGATAGGGACCTCTGTTTTTCGCGAAAAGAATTTTGCCTCACTTCGCTTCAAAGCCTTACGTGCACATATACAGTTCTGCTTCACGGTTATTGGCATCTTGTCTTTGTGAAGTTGAAGTCTCTCATTTAAATGTGCTAATCAGAATAAGGTTACTGCAACATCACACGTCTGTGATTTGCCGGTAGAATACCAAGGCTCGTGACAGTTGAAACATCCAATCACTGACCACGAAGCAGAACTGCAACTGTGCACATGATGCAATGAAACAAAGTGAGGCTAAATGGACGACATGAAGTACACGCCCCCTGACGTCACCGCAGGGGAAAGGTACTGTGGGAAACAAAGCTTGTTTACAAACATGATGATTTGTTAGTTAGTAATTGCAGAAAGCAAAAATGTTGCGCATTCATAGATTTGCACGCAAGGGTAAAAAAATATTAGTTTCAATTTCATGGTTAAGATACGCAAATACATAAGATTAATGAAAAAACGCCAAATTCCAAACAAATAATCAATTTTCTTCACAGATATCTCATCCGGGACATGTGAAGCCAAACAGTTAAATGAAGGTTATGTTCGGCTGCGGTATCCATGGAGATAGGAATTGTATCCCACACCTGACTGAAGCTCCGCCTCTTTTAAAGTCGTCCATTATCCGTTTTTACCACGTGAACACACTTAACTGTCACGAGTCGTGGAGTTCTGCCTCCAAACCATAGGCGTGTGGTGTTGTAGTAACCTTCTGTGATTGGCTCTGTGACATGAGAGTAGTCTGTTCATAAAGGCGCGCTGTCCAGTGACCACGAAGCAGAACTCAGGTGTGCACGTAAGGTACTGAAACAAACTGGGGCAAGAATCTTATCACGATAATCAGCAGCCCCTAGTTACGACACAAAAACACAAGAGTCCATCCACAACGTCTCGCGGCACAATAACCGTAATGTGTTGACGGGGCTCGCCTAACCACGGCAGATCTTTCAACATCCCCGCTGTCAATCCTCTAAGCGTATTCTTGTTTACACGATGCCTGGGCGCGCAAGTTCTTCATTAACTAAATTAAGGTACGCCCGCTGTAACCCGTCCTCGCCCGTCTGCTTCTAGAAGTTTCCTTTTGTTGCCCGATCCGCGGGAGGTCGCTTGTTTGAGTTCCAACGAGAGCTCTCTCATCGGATTGCACGGGAGGAACTTTCTCGAGGATCATCCACCGGCGTGTTTGTTTTCGTTTTACGTCTTACTTTTTTTCTTTTGTACCTCCTCCTCTGCTGTTCCCCCCCCCTTTCCCCCTCCAGGACGCGGATACAAGATTAAACGCATTTTGCGAACTGCCAGGCACTTGATGAAGTGTAGATGAGGCTCCGTCTTCGTCGTCTTGTGTTTGTGCAGCGCTGAAGTCATCCTGCAGATCCGGATATCATTATGCGTCAACTCCGTGTTGTGCTTTCTTCGCCGACTTTGTCGAGGGGGGGGGGCGAGAGAAGAGAGGAGGTGGGGAAGATATACACAACGAGAAAGGATGAAGAGATAAGCCCCTAGAAGCAAAGTGCAAATCGTGAAATTATACACACAGTAGATAGCATCTTGTAAGCCAGGCTTCGCTGAAATAAAGCCGCTTTTAAGAAGTCAAAATTAGCTACTCTATAAATAAAAGATCGACTTATGGTCCTGACTTCTTCTCTGGGATTCATTTCTAACGCTCAGCAATGACGTTTTCCATTCGGATGGCGACGTCAAACCCAACCCTTTCAGTCAGAAATAAATTTACGACGTAGCTGACTAATTTGATAATCAGAACTGTACTTTCACCACTGTTGAGCTCGTATTAGACCTGCGAATCAATTAGCAACCTATATGATCGTCAGTGTCATTGATCCCAGAACATTCAGGAATACAGAAGTGAAAATGCCGCTAGGACGACAAACTCAGTCACACACTCCAGCAAAATGGCTTCGCTGGACAGCAAAATAGTGGGAACACCTACCGACAAACAGCGTAAGGTGGTTGCCCTGCTAGCCGGCAGCCAGGCCAATATAAAACCTACCGTAACATACAGGAACCAAACATATAAGGGGGTTGGTATCAACAACCTCGGGCAGCCAATAAGCGCCGAAGTTCGCCCGTATCAAACGAGCCGCTACGTCATTTCACGTCTGTATTACTGTTTAGTCTGTGGTAATAGGCAGTAGGTATTAAACAATCACAGTCATGGGCTCAAAGAAGCCGTATTTTATTTGTATGAGACGTTCTACACAGAATGCTGGTTAACTAGGGTGAAAACATGTTATTATGGGCAATGTTTTATATATATTAACAGTGAAAATAATATTTTTTCATGATAATTATAGAGGCCTAATTTTAAAAAAATTGAAATTTGACTTTCAGAAACATGCAGCAGCGCCAATCAACAACTATATACTAGATATAATGCGACTCAGTTTACTAGGATAGATTCACAAGAAAGAAACCACAGTTAACAAACAATTATTTTCTGGGGTAGATAATTACAATCTTTCAGAGAAAACTTGGAGGTAGTTATTTATGCCTTTAAAGATGTAAACAATAAAAAAGTGAATTGTTATTTACCTTTGAATTTCTAACGCGAAATAATTCTCAAAGTTCATATAACATCAGTTGTTCTAAGAAATTTTTGTAATAAGTAAGTTTCATAGACTTTTAGCCTACCACGCCTTCTACTTCGGATTTATACATATACAAATGCATAGACCCAACATACCTGAATACACGTATACATACAAAACATATATTTGATATAACACTTGTATGGGAATATTTGGTGGTTTACTTTTCGAATGTAGTGTACCGTGAATAATTCTACAAAAATTTTATATAATGGTATTTACTGTAGTAGGTTTAAATGTTATAACTTTAAAGTAATGGGGATTTCCAAATGATGAATACTTTTCTACGCTAGTGCAGTTTATATGTGAAAATAAAACTTCGCAGACATCCGTTGTTTGTCCGCAACCTGACGTCGATGCTAGTCCAACCCTGAGCTACCCTCGACGCAGCGGCGAACTTGTGCTCTGAAGTTTCGGCGTATATGCGTCACTATTTTCTGCGAGGTTTATGTTTTATTTATGTTTGGATCTTAAGTGTTGGCATGTTGGGAAGTTGCTGCTTGCACTGTCGTAGAGTTGCAGAGACCATCTGTCACGATATTCTCGGAGCCTTTCTTCTCCGTAGCCCCAAAAACACCCCCCCCCCCCAACTCACTCGCTGGCTCCTTCAGACAGCCTTGGACATGTACAGGATATCCTGAAATTGCCACATAATAAGCGTAGCACGCGAATCCTGGTCTAAATTGATTGGTTGAGACGAAGAAGATAAAGATTCCATTTCGGTCAACTTCCGGGAAAATTAGAAAAACTGCATTGCCTCAACTGTAAGTTTAAGGGCATGGGCCCGAGTTTCTTCGCGGTTAACGACAATTATTTTTTAAAACATAAATGGGAGCCGATATCGTAAAATCGCTTCGTAACTTTGTTGTGACTAATTTAAACAGTATACTCTAATTTTGTCGAGTCAGAACTGTGCAAAATAGTTGCTAATTATTTAATTAACGAAGTTTCCTTTTAATTGATAAATTATCTATACTCACTGTACAGTTTGTCTCGAAAAATTACATCGCATAGTAAAACCAATTTGCAAAAAAGTTACGAAGCAATTTTACGATATTGACTGTCGTATAGATTTTAAAAAATAATTCTCTCGATAGACGAGAAACTCGGGCCCAAGCCCTTAATGGAAAAATTTACAGTTAGAGATTTGTTTATTTGGAAGTAATGAAATGGAACATTACTTGAACGACATGATACTTTTTCTGTACAGATAGTTATGAATTCGAAATTGAAGGAGTGTTTTCCTTTTGGAACTCAATGGGAAACGGGTACTTTGAAGTTCGATCAAACAATAATTTACAGAATTGATTTTATAATACAACTGCTGTTAGTCATAAGAACAGTACGTTCTGTACCATAATACCTACACTACACTAATCACACATTTACAACGTTACTGTTGTTCTTTCACAATACTTTAGACTTCATTAACACTACTGCTTTTACTCTTGCAGCGAATAGCCAATCGTGCCAAAACCCCGAGTTTAAGAAGGGAATGTTTTACTTTCACAACTCACTTCAAATTACCAAGTCCTATCGCGGTGAAAGGAATCATGGAATCCTTTATTTCTTTTTCTCAATCGATGAAGTTACATGTAAAGTGCAACTTGGCTATCTCAGTTCATTTTCGGGAAAAAAAAAACGGATTTTTCTCATTTTTTCAGCTCACATATTCAATTATAGACCAAAACATAAGTGGCAAAATATTTTACGATGAAATCTTACGTGCACAATATGGCAACACTACACAGATAAAGTTCCCTCATTCGTTAAATGTCCAGGTATTATTTTACGTACGTTACGTCGAGTAAGCGTAGAATAATGTTTGGACTGCACGGGATTTGAATCTGTGCCCATAATATGATGGGCAGAACAGTAGTATGTGAATCGCAAGAGGGAACTAACTACAGTGCAATGTTGCCATACTGTGCACGTAAAATGTTATCGTACAACATTTTGCCATAAATATTTCATCTCTATAATTTAGCCCGGGATGCGTTTTATACCTACACCACGCAAACTGACAAAAGTTATTAAATTAATTGCAATCTTTGAAAATGTTTTGCGATGTGAATTTTATGAGAATGTGTGGGTCTGTGGCTATATGTCAATGCCACGGTCGTAGAAGAACCGGTCTGGACACTCGCCTATCTAACAATTTATTTTACTCGACCCCCTTGTTTGGCTGTAGTTCGTCAAGTTACCGAGAATGTCGTACTTTTTGGCGCTGTAATCCGGGCGGTCGAACTCAAACTCCGCTCACTTTTTTTTCCATTGTTAACATTATAAAGTAAGTAAAGATTTCTGGAGCCATGATTTAAAATTGTGAGCGAAGGAAGTATTTCATAAATTGATAAAAAATTCGTTTTGATAAATTATTTATCGTAGTGGGAGGGAAGTTGGCGTAGTTTGAGCTCGACCGCCCGGATTACTGCGCCAAAAATGTATAGTATAATCGGTAACTTGGTGAACTGCAGCCAAACAACAAGGGAGTCAAGTTTCCAGGCGAGTGTCCAAACCTGTTCTTCTACGGCCGTGGTCAATGCTAGAGTCGCTAGTTTATCGCGAAAAATCTTTGCAACATTTTATTTCACTGCTTTACGTGCACTTCAGCAGTTTTGCTTCATGGTTATTGGCAGCGTGTGTTTGTTTAGACACGTCTCACATTTGATTACACTAATCAGAATAAGGTTACTACTTCACCACACGTCTGAGACTAGCGGTAGATCCACGGACTAAATAGTACTACAGCACTCTAAATCTGAATAAGTGAATATTCACTGATTCGCGTCGATGGATGGAGTAGTTTCAACAAATCGAAACAGTGAGAAACCACTGTGAAATCGGCGACTATCGCTGATTCCGATACTGTATGCCAAAATCCCACAAGTTAATTAGTGAATGTCCTCAGATTTTTCAGTAATTTTTCACTGATTCAATAAGTGAAAACTGTTCTTTGACAACAACTGGAAAGGTAGTGAATATTCATTGATTCACTTGTGAGATGTTGGCACTCTTGAAGGAAATCAGTGAATTATTCACTAATTAAAGAGTGACTATTTTCACTGATTCAAATGGTCGAAACTGCTCCATCCATGAACGTGGAACAGTGAATATTCACTAATTCAGTTTTAGAGTGAGACGTGTAATGACTAGGGACCCCTGTTTTTCGCGAAAAGAATTTTGCTTCACTTTGTTTCGGTGCCTTACGTACACATCTGCAGTTCTGCTTCGTGGTCAGCGATTGGATATTTTAACTCTCACGAGCTTTGGTGTTCTACCGGAAAACCACAGCCGTGTGGTGTTGCAGGGATGTTATTGTAATTGGCTCAGTCAAATGATATACGGTTCTTCATATAAACACGCTGCCAATAACCATGAAGCTGAATTGCAGATGTGCACGTAAGACACTGAAACAAACTGGGGCAAAATTCTTTTCGCGAAAAACAGGGTACCTGCTGACTGGACGTCTGCAAGCGTGTGCCACACCATGAATGAAGCCCTATGAACAAGAAGCGACGGAATGGGGAAAGCTGGTGATTCAACGTCACGTTTCCACTTGCGAAAAAAAGGATGTTGCATACGAAGTTGATAACATCGAAGACGGACCACACCATTATGATTTGACCACTACACTGCCTAAGACACGTGTTTGTTTATATTATAATGTGTGTGTGTGTGTGCATTATTTACATAACAGGGGCCGCAGCGGCCGACTGACTTTCCACCAAGACAATCCAGGTTCGATTCCCGGCGGGGTCGTCTCCTGATTTTCACACGTGGGAATCGTGCCGGACGATGTCGCTGAGCCGCGGATTTTTTCGGGGATCTCCCGCTTACCCTGTTTCCCCCCCCTTTAAAGTGCCGCTTCATCGTACCATGTCATCCTTCCGAGCAAGTAGATACCTACGGTACCCAAGTAATAAGCATCCATGGTACGATACCCTAGATCTCGGGTATCTTCCTAATACGACTTTTATTATTTTAACTACTGTCCAGCTCAGAAAGACGTTAAAAATCTATATTGCACTAATTACATTGTACTAAAAAGACTGGTATTTGTATAAATTAACGTAACCAGGTGCACAAGTCTGTGTAAAAGCAACTCGCATATTTCCTTCTTTTTTGTCGGTAGGAAAAGTAAACGCTCCATTCTTTTTGATATTAAGTTGATATGGGTCTAAGCAGATTATCATTTGTTTGTTTTCCGCTTGTGTTTCTTCGTAAACATGCTACAGTTACCTAAGTTATTTTCCGCGGCAATAGTTGGCAGCGGAAGTTCGTGTCGCCAGCGACCGGCGGATTTCATCGCTTCATTGAGAAGACGTGGCAGGAACTCGTCGGCGTCGGCAAGCTCGGGAGTACCACACCATTCTACAGGATGATAACAAAGAAATGCCTTAACTTCGAATGTATATAATACCAACAATCAAACGGCCTATAACCTTGGGTGGCCAATCAAGTGATCCGCAAAACAATGAAGTTTCTTGCCCACATCTTAATAAATATTCAGTGTTACCACCACGCGCAGCCCGAACTATATCTATGAGATACGCCAACTCGTTCCACATCGTAGTCAGCATGTCCCGTGACTTACTGTATGGATGGTGTCTGTAATTCTCGTTGTGAGGTGCACCAATGGCAGCCGGCAATGTTGGACGAAACACGTGATATCCCCACAGAAACAAATGGCACGGGGTAAGTAATGTCTGGACTTCTGGAAGAACAGTAATATGAAGAGGTGGGTCATCATCTGCTCCGCGACCAATCAGCGTTGCCCCAAAGTCTCATTCAGGTATCCACATACACCAAGATGCCAATGGTGTGGCGCACCATCCTGCTGAACAATGAAGTCCTCCGCCACATATTCTAACTGAGGAAACAACCACTGTGTTAGCATGTCCAAGTACAAACCCGCTTTTGTTCCACGGCTCATTTGACTAGTCAACCACAGATATTTAAAATGTGGGTGTTCTTCCCTGATCAGTCTGTATTGTGAGAACCGCTTATTTATGAGTATGTGATCTTGCAGGTTAAGATGGCTGTGTGAGTGGTAACCATGCTGGATTTTGGCGGCAGGGGGGGTTATAGTATTTGAAGGGAGGAGAAAGAAAGAGAACAGATGCCAGCTGGCTTAGATGCTCGTTAGAATGCCGAAACTGCTTGCAGGGGGTGTATATTTAAGTGCGACCCGACGCGACGCCTTGCACAAAGGACCGGCACAGCTTGCAAGAGGGAGAGAGAGAGAGAGCGAGAGAGGGAGAGAGAGACCAAAGCGGTACCCCAAACACTCGCCGCCAACAGCAAAACAAAATCGACAAACATTTTTTCCTTGTTTCTCGCCGAGCGGATGTTCGAAACAAAACACGTGACTATGTTAAAAATGAGAATCTGTACTCAGCAAAACCTATTTCAGATAAATGTATCAAATAACAACTACAATTACAACCCCTCCTCCCCCTTCCAGAGGAACCTGCATCGATAACATAAACTAGTTCCCTGAATAACTGCAGTGAATGAAAAATCTTAAGAATACGTGGTAGATAAATAAACGCTGAAAACATCAATTAATTTCTACGCTTTTTTAAAGGCAATATGGATAAAATACTCAATGACAATCCTAGATAATGGTATTTGCCAACTTTATGGTAAATATTTATCCAAAATTACTAATTCGTTACGCGTGATCTCTTGCGCCGCAGTTAAATGCACGAGGTTCCGGCGTCAGAGATTGTGCCTCAGATGTTCCTAACACTGTTAAACAATTTTGTTTAAAACATTGGCTAAAACTATTGTCTAGGATTGCTATTGTTTGATTTTCGCAAGTTGGCTTCAAGAAACCTACAGCTATAGATTAATGTTTTTATCGTTGAATTATGTACCACGCCCTCTTATGGCTCGGTCTCAGTCGCCATATTGAATTATGTTATTTTTAGCTCTTATGAAATTCTGAAAAAAAATATATATAATGCTTTACTTTAATATCAATTATATTTACCCTGCGCTATAATAAAAGCATCGCAGTTGAACTTGTAACGTATATTTAAGCCGTAATCAGACGAGCAAATTAAGAATATAAAAAAATTGCTCGACTAATTATGGCTTAAATATACGTTAAAAGTTCAACTGCGATACTTTTATTACAGTGCAAGGTAAATATAACTGATATTATAGTAACACGTTTTACATTTTTATTTTCAGAATTTCATAAGAGCGAAAAATAACATAATTCAATATGGCTACTGATGCCAAGCCATAACAGCCTCTGACAGGAGACCTGCGATTCACATAGACTTTGTGTCGTAGCCACGTCGTTCTCGTAAGTTAAGTATAATAAAGTCGTATGTTTATAATTACATGCTGCTAATAACCATGAGCTGCTGACGTACAAAGTAAATTATTCAAATCTAGTCTGTACATAAATAGTTTCGTAAAAAATAATACGGTCGTCCCTATGTTTACATATCGATTACTAACAAGTAACACACGTGTTTTCAACTCGCCAGTTCCCCAAGCGAATAATATAACATGTTCAAAAATTGAAGTTACAAATTGTTATATCGTATTATCGCCAACGTGTAATAATCACAGTTAAAAATGTAGTGTTATGTAGCAAAATAAGAAATATAAATATTGGAGACTATCTGTCCCAACACACGTTGCAACGAAATTTGTTGGATACCCGGTTATGCCCCTTCTACTCCGTTTCGCTCCCCCCTCCATGGGGCCGCAGTGGCCGAGGGATCAGACTTCTCGCCTCCCACCAAGGCCATCCGGGTTCGATTCCTGGTGGGGTCGGTCCTCGGATTTTCACGTGTGGGAATCGTGCCGGACGATGCCGCTGTTTGGCGGGTTTTCTCGGCGATCTCCCGTTTCCCCAGCCCATTCATTCCGGCGCTGCTCCATACTCACGTCATATCACTCCTCACCAGCGCTAAAGACCTCGATGTTAAGCGCTGACCAAAACCTCTTCACTCACTCACGCTCCCCCCTCCACCCTTCAAAATTATTTTTGGCAAAAACTTTTACGGGTGCACGCACACAATCGGATGAATGGTAGGGTAAACCTAACCTACATCGTCATAGTAAGGTTTATATCCCTTTGTCAAGGAAACGTTAAACGTAGGACTATTGTGGTAGTAACTTATATTACGTACTGGCTACGTACTTCTTTATTCCCTGCATGAAACATCACTTTATCCTAAGTAAATCATGTGTTTACTAGCCAACAGTTTGATGGCTGAAACGTGATAAATAGGTGACTCGCAATAAAGTAAGCATTTTTGAAGACAATCGTGTCTAGAATGATAACTAATAAATAATATTTTTTGTGACGTCAGATTATAACGTTTTAATAGGGCACAATCTACTGTATAACCCTTTGACTGTTACTAAGGTTCCTTTGTTTATATAAAAATGAAGGCAGGAAACTTGATATTGTCTTGTCAGAAAAAAATTAATTATGGTTTGAAAAGTGCTCACTTTATCCCTAACAACCTATTTCACGGTATGAAATATATCACGATATATGGTCGGTTTAACCTATAGGTGAATAACGTTATAGGTCATTCGGGATAAAGTGAGCACTAAAAATTTAACCTTTGAAAAATATCACTAGCCGTTACTGCATATAATTCAACATTAACTATAGTTACCTTACTGCTTGTATGGTTGGCAGCGAAATTACGCCAAATAGTTCCGTATATTTTCTTATTTAAGTACAACAATATTGAAATAATAGCAACCGAAATCGACATTATTGTATTTTATATAATTTTTAAAACTTTTTTTTAACAAACTGTATGTATTTATACTGACTGTACAATTTATCTTAGGAGCGCAACTATCAAATTATGTGTCCAGAGAGGTAAAACATTTCCAGTCGTTAAGGGTGTGGTCTACCGCAATTTTCATCATCATTATTTTATTTTGTATTTGTACCAGATATTTTTTTCCTATTTTAAACACAAAATGTGACTAAATTTGGCTCTTATGAAATGTTTTTATCTCTCATAGTTTTCGCGTAATGGCTTGTTAAAGTCATTTTTTGCATGTTCCCGTTTTAACGACTACACTAAAACCAACTGACATACCAAACTCAAAAAATCACAGTGGAATAATACTTTGCAGGCTACAATGACATGCTCATAAAATTAAAGAATAATAATTATTTGTATTTAAAAAAAAAAATACTGAATTTTTAAAATTTTTATATTGATTTTCAGAATTTTTTTAAAATTCAAATAATTTTTATTCTTTAATTTTATGAGCATGTCATTGTAGCCTGCAATGTCTTTATCCACTGTGATTTTTTTTAGTTTGGTATATCAGTTGGTTTTAGTGTAGTCGTTAAAACGGAAACATGCAAAATATGACTTTAACAAGCCATTACGCGAAAACTATGAGAGATAAAAAAAATTTCATACAAGCCAAATTTAGTCACATTTTGTGTCTAAAACAATAAAAAAATATCTGATACAAATAAAAAATAAAAAAAATGGTGACGGAAGTTGCGGTAGACCGCGCCCCGTTACGCGCGGAAAGATACGAAATGACTGAAAATAGAACTTTAGCAGGGCTTTTTTGGGTGCTCACTTTATCCCGAACCGTCTATAGAAACAAACAAGCAATCTTGATTAACTGGTATTTCACGGATACGAGGAATCACTCCACGTATGAAGTATCTGGCAACACAGGACGCACGCAACAGGCACCATACGTTGAGAAGAGGTCCTTTTAGTTCGTCGGGCTGTCAGAATGATAGGGGGAGGGGGAAGGGCGAGACGCTGTGGCGGGAACATCATTAAATTATTTACAACGCTGCCGGGACGGATGCTGTGGAAAGAGAGAGATAGTGAGAGAGGGAGTAGCACATATGCTATACTACTGCGAGGAGGGAACCTTGCCCAGAAAAAAAACCGCAGCAGTCAATTATAAAGCCTCTCGAAAATAGCCGGGCGAGTGTAGCGGAGAAGTAAGGCGGACAATACCAGGCGCCATCTTGTAGGACGTGAAACCCCTCAACAACGCTTCAACAACGAGGGCTGCCGCAGGAAAAAAATATATATTCACGAAGGGGAAAATATCTCTCGTGCGTCATTATTATTATTATTTTTATTCGCGCGTGTGTTCGAGAGGAAAAAAAACACGCACGCAGCAGGGTCAGTGTTACAAAAGCGGATAGGTTGCTTGTTCGGCCGAGAACAAGGCTGGTCATAGGTGGTAAACAAAAGCGGCTCGGCAAGCTCGGTGTAACTGGAAGGCCGGGAAACCTGACAAAAAAAACCTGCGCGCATGGACTGGCCTACTCCATGTTTGCCAACAAGCGCTCGCGTGCGATAATGGACTATACGCAAATTGAATACTTTAGCATTCGACTTTACATTTCCGTTACCGTAAGTATTTCCTTAATGTACAATACAAACGTAGTCCAAGTTGAATATACGTCCGTTAAAAAAACAGTTAAGAATCTTTTGTTTTAAATATTATAACATATTGCTGTAAAACGTACATTACAAAAGTAATCCGAAAATAAGCAATTATTATAAAAAACGTATTTAAAATTAGCTACAAATTAAAACCCGAAGCAATTTACTAACGCAACTTACAGTTCACTGACGAATACTTCAGTAATGGTTTTGTGAGGTTTCATTTTTCATAAAACATCAGTACTGCATAATAAAAATATACTTTGAAATAAACAATTTTCATAATAACAAACACATATATTGGTTCTCTGAAAGCGGCAACCTTGACTTTGATCTTAGGTAAAAAAAACTGCTTGGTTTTAGCTAAGCCAACTCCATTGTATACAACCTTATAATAAGCCATGAATTTAAAGCTATAAAGTAAAATGTTAAAAGTCAAATGCTAAATTTTTCAATTGCCCTCTTCGAATTCTTCAATTTTCGCTGTAAGTAATATAGGACTACAATGAGATTTATTAAAATTTCCAGTCTGACATGGCCCAGATATTACCTTTTTAAGTGTCACCAAATTGTTACATTTTCACTACATTTTTTAAGTTTTTGACTAGTTACCTTTCAGAGGAAGAAAGTAATTTTTAATTTAACGGTTGGTAACACATATAGTATAAATAAGGTTAAATATACTATAGCAGGACTTCTCACTTAAATGTACCTCCGGGCCACTTGCTTCAATTTTATAACTACCAAAAACACTCGGGGGCCAAAAGTAAAAAAAAAAAATGCAGTCAATAATAATATAGGCATTGTACGGAATCATTAAATTGAACTTAATGTTAGTCTAACATAAAGCATTGTCATACGCAGAGATTACATTGACCTAACTGTAACTATTAAGAAATAGCCTTTAAATTATTATAACAAAACATTTTCGCTGATTTCTGACATTTTGATGGCGGGCCAGTAGAAATCTCTCTGCGGGCCGCCTATTGAGAAGGCCTGAGAGGCTAGAATGGAAATGCGTTCTTTATGGGAGACTTCGGCACAGAGAAAAATTCGGTCGCTAGATTCGCTGCTATCGCTAAGGGACCAGAAAAATACGAAACTCTACTAAAATTAAATTTAAATAAGTTTGTAAATGACAGAAGTCATATAGCTTAATTTTAAGGCGAAAAAAAAAACAATTTAGCGTTTTAAATTATCAACTTTAAGTAACTTATAATTCAGAAAAGCTCTGTAATTGGTCAGCTTGCACCCGTTTCCGATACCAGCGCTCAAGCGGCAGAAATTTTCCCTGTGCCAAACTTATAACATTGATCTTTCTAACCTGTAGTTGAATTAACCTTAGCATAAGTAATAATGTCAATCAGTGCCAACTGTATACAATCTTAGTAACTATTCCCTATGCCTCGTTGAAGCATAAATCAATATAAAAAATATGAAGGTCAAAATAAATGCAGAAGTTTCATTATTCCAAAATGGCAGGACATGATCCTCCTTAAGGAAGGGGTTTACTCCAGCCTGTGAAGTCACAGAACAGTCTTAAGGGTTTAGTAAATAACTGTGTTTCAGTATTTAAATAATTTTTTACTAATAACAATTATAATAATAATATAAAGGATGGGGTGTTGATATCACTTGTCTTACTTCTTTTATCGCTAGCTATTCGTGAAGGTGAAAAATAAAGAACACACTACGATTTATCTGCAGTTAAGTCATGTTTTTGTCAGTAGCTTCATTCTTATTTAAACATATTAAAATAAAATTAAGTTACACTGAATTGTGGGACATCCTATTGTCTGTGAACAAAATCCCAACATTTAAAGATTATTTTCAACTATTCAGTTGACGGTGCTACAAAATAGGGTTTTTTAGACTTAAATCAAAATAGAAGACGTAAGTAATGATTTATTCCTGAGTTATTTCTTTAAAGATTTGTATTTCAAAGCAATATTACGTGTAGCATCCAGACGGCATTTTTGTCGTAATGAGTTATAATACCAGGTCATAGATATGAAAATGTTATATTGTCATAGATACGTAATATGTGTGCAAATTTTCAAATAATTCTGTTGTCTGGAAGCGGATGAAAATTGAATTGGATGGTTCAATTACACGCATACATACATATAAGTAAAGATAGCAATAAAACCACGTTAAAAAGTACTAAATACGTTCGCGTTAAATTCTCTTTAAATATGGATGGATTCGTGGTATAAGTTTAAGGCCGACCCAAATATTTTATTTCCTTTGAACACAATATTTCAGCAACGAATGGTTTCTAAAACTGCCGTGTTAGTATTCAGCGGTGTGTGTTTTTCATCGCTCACAATTCTAACGTCTAAGATTGCTATGAAATATTTTATTAGGGCTGAGATGACCATAAGAAGCGGCCATTGTGGAAATTACTGATTTCGTACTTACTTTTTTGGGAAGTTCATCAGAAGTGTGTATGTCTATAAATATTTTATTGCAATCTTAGGTTTTGCGAAATTGTATTGTAGCGTTTGGTGAAAAAACTCGATGGTAAACCGCAACAATATGATTTTTTTTTCCTTTTCATTTCAATAAAATAACATAATGATTCGTAACTGGAAAATTAAATAAAAGAGGTTGGACACCATAATAGAATTGTTCATTTTATCGCATCACATATAATGGCGGTTGTCGTAGTGCCTACCAGCACAAGTTATGAAACGAACTGTGTTCGTGAGTTTTATGTTCCGACTCGGGCGGCCTGTTAGCCGGAACAGAACGTTTTCGCCCCCCCCCCCCCCCACTGACCCCATTCCCAACACGAGGAGGAAAATATTCCTAGGGGCAACATGAGACGTGACTCCGCCCACAGGATGTGTCGGCTTTTGTTTTGTCTGTACCCGCTCAACCGTAGAGTCCAGGGCTGGCAGAGACCTTGAGCTAGCGCCTGCATGCCCGGCAACCAGGCTAAACACTTCAGCTGAGCAGGAAGTCTATCTCGAGTCATACAGGCGTACCCGGCGCTGCACTCCACTACCTCGTGTCTGAAAATTTACCGCTACAAGAATGTGTGTTGACATCTGTACAGTTTTGATACAGTTTTTTCTACCGGATAACGTTTATTTCGACGTGCTCAGCACAATCGTGAACAAATAACCAAAATGCGAGATAACAAGAAACTAATGTAGTTTTGGGTGTTCTGCCGCTGCGGTGAGACTGCCGTCTGTTTTTCGTAAACATACAAATATAATGCGTGTTAAGGGGGCCGTTTACCCGCGCGTGAGAGGCTCAAAAGCGACGGTGCAGTAAGGTCGACCTTGAAGCGCTAATCAAATGCCGCGTCGCCTCAACAAGCCAAGTGCTGAACTAACGTGCAAGCTTCCCGCCGAACTGTTTTTACTACGGGACATTAAGCGGCGACCGTATAATTCTATTGGTGGAAAGTCTGCAGCGAAGTTCAGTGCATGTCGCAATCTGAGTTTCACATACATCCGGTTAGTACTCTTTGAAGTACGGAAGTTTGGAAAGGCCGTTTTTAGCCACGTTGGAGGGCTTAGAAACAGTGTTTTTAATGAGGTTCCGACCTTGTCTGAAGTTTGTTTTCTTTTCGTACGTTGGCAGAATGGGCACACGTGGAATATTTTCGTAGAAAAAACCTGTATACGAATTCACTGCAATGCATTTTAAGCCTGGGGTAGACGGTCGCCTTAAGAGGAGTCTTCGCCAGTGTGAAATTTCCACCATTGACGAGTGGGAACAGCGTAGTGATAAGAGCCAGTGTCCCACACTTGACGAGGAGCATATCGCCTCTATTCGCAGCGCCAAACAGGCGTGCAAGGTTTTCCTTGTAGTCTTTTTCCCACAACATTGTATTTTTTTTAATACTACGAAGTAAAGACAAACTTATGCCTCGCGCTTTGCACTTTACGAAGTTACACCAGCCTATGAAAAAAAAATCGTTTTAGCCAACAAGCGAGCAGAACTTTTGAAAACATAGAAGCATAGTTTCAAGTGCGTGTTGTTTTCGTAGATAAACGTAGTATGAATAAGTTAAGCGGTTTCATGTGATAAAGAATACGCGTGACACTCTGCAACGCCATCCGCCTATCGAAGACTCCTTCTAAATAGTTTCATCAAAAAATAACTGTCGTAACTCGCTACAACCCATCTAAAGTACAGATAGGGAGGCCCCTTAACCTCCAATCTGGGGGAACAGAAAATTTATCATCGGGGTTGTCTTCACACAACATTGACGAGCCAAAAAAAGCGATGCCTGTTGGTCCATGAGAGGTGTCTTATGTTCCTCCTGCAAGTCATGCAAGGAGCGAGTGATTTTTGGTGAAAAAATTCTGGAACGATCCGTTTCAATGCCACTTGTGAACATCTGCAGTTCTGCTTCATGGCCAGTGATTGGATGTTTTTAACTCTCAGGGTCTAGGGGATCAACCCGCAAATCACAGACGTGCAGTGTTGCAGTAACCTCGTTCTCATTGGCTCAGTCAAATAAGCTACGCTTATGCACAAATACACTCTGCCAATAGTCACGAAGCAGAGGTGCCTATGTGAGCGTTGTACATTGATACTAAATGTTGCATAATTCTTTCCATCAGAAATCACCAACTCGACTCATTCAGTACATCAGAGGGACGTAACTTCAAGGTAGGGACTGGAAATTTTCACGAATTCAATGACTTGTAGGATAGAATCCATTATACTATACATACTCAAGCCCCGTCTGTTCGTTCATTGTCTGCTATTCCACTGAGTAGTAGCTAGTGGACAAATGGTCAGAGCTTCAGTATGCATAGTACAGTGGATTCTAGCCAGGTCATTCAATTCGCGAAATTTTCCAGTCCCTACTTTTAGGGTTTACAGGCGCCCCCAAAATATATGAACTTAAAAATAGTGTCATAGTATCTCATAAATACGGATTATATATTTGTATCATATATTTCTTTTCTTATTTTAAAAATAAATTGTGATTGAATCTTCCTCTTAGGAAATTTTTGTATCTCTCTTAGTTTTTGCGTAATGAGTCGTAAACCTCAAAATTTGCACTTTACGGTTTTAAGTACGCCACTAAAACCAACTGACATACCTAACCGAAAAAATCCACACTATATAACAATGTTGAAGGCTATCATTTGACACATATAGAAACAAAAATATATATTTAATTTTTTTTTTAATTTTTTAATTTTTATTTTAAAATCCTCATTTTTATTAAATACAAAAATGTTTGATTTTTTTATTTTATATGCGTAAAATCATAGCCTACAATATTGTTATACACTGTGATTTTTTTGTTTTGGTATGTCAGTTGGTTTTAGTAGCGTATATAAAACCGTAAAGTGTAAATTTTGACGTTTATGGCTCATTACCAAAAAACTACGTGAGATACACAAATTGCATAAGAGGAAGATTTAATCACAATGTATGGTCTAAAATAAGAAAAAAATATATCTGGTGCAAAAAAAGACGTCGGAAACTGAGGTGAACCCTAATGACTTCGCTAGTTCCCACTCCCTTATCCTAGTAAAGGACATAAAACATACATAAAGACCAGAATACAAAGGGTGATACTGGTACGTATATCGAATGCCATACCGCAGCTACACTGCCAAATAATTATTTGCAAACTTACCATACTGTACTGATGTACAGGGGAGTTAAGAAAGTAGACATGGTAAAATAGTTTATCATACTTAAATCGTAGAGTTACTATAGATTTTAAGTAAACATGTATACTGTTGTTATCATACTATAAAGTAACTATTCTCAAGGTTTGCTCTCCTTGCAAGCTGAAGTATAGTAAATATTTCATACAGTGCATGAGTCAATTACTTTCATTACTATTTGAGAAGGAGTTTTTACAGTGTATGCTAGAAAGCTTAAAAGTATAGCGTAAGTTTTCCCTCAGAGTAGTTTTATACAAATGAACTTCAAGCCATAACCACATAATGTTTTGTAAAAACTCTGTAGCAAACTCTACGGACTCATTATCTGCGGTGTGCATAGGGACTTTAAGGCGATCCTCTCTTTTTCCTACTGTTTTTTGCGATAATATTTTTTTTAAAACTTAACCGAGAGCACGGTATCAAAAATATATTTCTGGCATTTTTGTTTAAAATGGTTATTGCCGTGACAGCGAATATTTTTCAAAACATGAAGTTATACGGTTTAGACAAAAAAAGTCAATTAACCAGAATTTCTTTAATTACATAATTAGCTGAAACTATAGTATTCACTCCCTTGAAAAAAAATTATCCGACATGGAGAAGACGATTTTTAAACAAAACTGCCATATAAATTTTGAAATCTGCGTTCATTTAGGCTTAAAAAATGAATGTCACTAAAAAGTAGAAAAAAGAGAGCATAGCCTTAAAAACAAATTTTGTTGGTTGTGTTTGAATGACTGAAACCACGAGGTGTCTTAACTTTGTCAAACCTCGCTGAAACCTGCGTCATGATATGTAAGTATATAATACTTTGATAATCTCTTTCTAACAGCGTACTAAATTTTTCTGCCAACGGCATTTTCAAGCATCTAAAACGTTCGGTGTACTGCCTATTTTATTTAGTCGTGTATTTTCGGTTGTGGCAACGAAAATAAGTTCTTCTCAAAGAAAAGAATGTGTTATTTTGACAGCGTGAATCTTAAATCTATTGAATGTAGTGTGCCTTTATCTGCTGGCAGAGTGTGCCAAAACCATCTGGTATATTTGAACAACTGCACGAGCTGCCAAGCACAAACCTACAATTTACTCTGCATTGATACCCTTAACTACTATAAATATATTTATTGGCTATTTTTTATTTGTGTTCACTTTATCACTGAAAAAAAATGTAAGGACATGCATAGAACCTATACCATGATTCAGTCAAGTAAAATAAAAAAAAAAACGAATAATACGAAATTAAATTTGACATGGAATAAAATTGTGGTTACTAAAAACAATCTATAATAACGTTGAAAGAACACATTTTTGCGTAAATAAATTTACGGAACACTGTATGTTACTACATAATGTAAATATAATTACGTTTTTTGGAAATATCTATGATAACATTTTCTCGCATCAATAACACCTGTTTCTTTTCATTTAATAACTATTGAGTAGATGTTTGTATTCTCTGTGGTTGGGATACTCTTGCTCGTATGCATGTGCGCTGCAAGTTTCCTGTATGAAAGTGTGAATGTTATGTGTGTAGTAAACCTGACATCGCCAAAACGTATTTAAAACAAGTAAATATATTATATTTAAAAAAATATAATTTCGAATTGATTAGACCTGTAGAAGCTACTCATATCCCTCACACAAATTGAAAAGAACTGATAATCTTAAACGACTGAACAGATTTTCTTAAATCGTACCTAAGAACATTCTCGATCAAACAAAAAAAAATCATCAAAATCCGTTTATCTGTTTAGGAGCTACGAAAAAGTATTCTTTGAACTTTCACTTATGAATTCTCTTAGCTATAATTTCAACTGAATGAGTATCCCGCTGTTTGTAAAAATAATGTTGGACACGGACGTAACCAATTTTATGCGTGCGTAGATATAACTTAATTAAATTTCAACTTCTTAGAAAAATAAAATATTACCGTTACCTTGATTGTTGGCCAAACTTATGTAAATAAAAAAATACTTACATTTCCACTAATTTAATAAAATATGTCCTGAAGTGCGCTGCGAAGGTTTACCAGGAAAATATAAAGGGAAAACCACAACTCTAATTGAGAATTTCTAAAAACAAAATACATTCCATAAACATTCTGTCGTGTCCAAAGACAAGTTCCAGGTTCTCGTTTAAATTCCGAGATTTTTTTTTATCGCGAAAATTACAAGTTGTTTTTACTATTAAGTCCTCAGCAGAAACCTTTTATATTAAGAAAATTTTACCTTATATTAAAACGCGCGTTGTTTCATCTTGACAGAATATTCCATGTAATATTGTTTTTACTTGCTAGAAAAGTTACGTGTTATAAACAGCAAACAATGGAAATGTCTATGAAACAGTACAATTTACAAAATGCTCGCAAACCATTAGTCTTCACTAAAATCTGTGAAAGAGAAGCTATTGTTTCAGGGATACAATCTCGTTCATCTGAAAAACATTTTCATGTCAGGAACATTCAGTCACAAATGGTTTACTTTATTTTAATATTGACTACACAGTAAAATGTTTTTTTGTACTTTTACAAAAAGGTTTTTTGTAACACTACGAAAATATTTTGTAAAATTTACAAAAATCTTGTACGTTTACACATTTCTTTCTACATTTACAAAGATTTCTGTAAATCTACAAACAAATTTTGTATATTTACTGCTAATATCTGGTTCACTTTACAACTGTTTGTAGTGTTACGAAAATTTTTCGGAAACTAGTTTCCAAATTTTGTTGTAAAACTACGAAATGTTTTGTAAAATGTGAGAGTTCTTCTAGGTTTACTTTGTTTCAAATCGAAAAATTTACTCATTAATTTTACTAGTTCCTAAAGGTGTTCACAATATTTATAACCACTTAAAAATGTTTCGGACATCTCACATTTATTACCTGACAGATAATGTTCTGATATTAGTTTACAAGATTTTCCTTGAAAATGTAATTTTTTTTTTACTGTGTACTGATTTTGTAATGCCCCATTAAATTTTTTTGGGTAACTCGCTCTGCTATTCTTACACGTTTCACCCTCCCATCCTTTTTTTAAAGATATTTTTTTCAAGCGCACGTACAAGTCCCAAAATTATTTTCGCTAAATTTTTGGGCCTCCCATTCTGCTTCTCTACCCCGTTTCACCCCTCAACTACCTTCCCCCCCCCCAAATTATAATTTTGGCAGAAGCCATAGCGAGCGCACGCAACGCGACTCTCCAAAATTTCGTCACAATCGCAAGAGTTGTATAAGAACACATCGGAGACGAACAAACGAACAGCATTTTTTGTATTATATGTTTATTGGGTAATACAACTGATCTAAAACAGCTTCAACGTCTTGGTAAAGGTAAAACAGGAAAGGGGAAAGGAATATGTGAAGACCTAACTGAACATGCCAAAGTAATTTTGAGAAATAATGGGAAACCGAAATCAGAATGGCCGGAAGAGATAATTTAAGCAGGATCCTTCCGGAAACGTGACTTGTGTTTTGCTATCACTCCACCTCACCCTGTCTGTAATACATACACTGTTAAATTTTATTGGATTGTGGACATACGCCATTGCTCATGTTTAGCTAATCAAACCTGTGCTGAATGACAAAGTACGAAAACGAACAAAAAAATATTAAACGCACACAAAAATATATATAAAAGCAATCCCAGAGGAATTTTGACAATTTTTTCCCCTTTTTTTCAAAATAAAAGTTATGTTAGACAACAAAGAATTCTAGAAATGGAATTCAGTCGAATATCGACACAACACCCAGACACAAAATACAGACACAAATGTAGAACCATATTCCCAATATGAAACAAGATGGAAAAAGACGAAAACAGTGACCAGTGGACAACAAACACAAGACGATAGACAACAAAACACAAGTTAAAACCAACGAAAAACGCAACGTTTCGGGGATTGCTATCTATCCCCGTCTTCAGGCTGGGACACAGCTGGTCGGAACACCAAGATGCGAATTAAGTTCGTTTTCGTACTTTGTCATTCAACACAGGTTTGATCAGCTAAACATGAGCAATGGCGTATGTCCACAATCCAATAAAATTTAATTGTAAACTCCCATTACAACAAACATTTAAAAATCTCACAAACATTATCTCGTACAACCATAACATAATGTAGACCTAAGAGTGAGGAAGACAAACACTAAATATTCTAACTGAAATCTACGCATTATTAAAGTAAGTATGTAAAAACTGCACTACAACAATACTAGATAATGATATTTACCAAATTTATGAACAAAATTTTTTTCCTGGTATTGATGCATTTGTTAAGGCCTTGTTACGGAGTTTTGCAGTGATTTCGAAAATATTTTTTTATTACTACCTAATACTCATATCAAAATTTCACTGCACAGTTTTGACACTTATATGTTATAATTTGTAGCTGAATATTTTTGTAGAATTATACTGGGCGGTTTTTTTTAGATTGCGTTACATTACCACGTATTTCGACGTGAAAATAAGCAAAAATGAAGGAAATTATTTTTTTGCTGGCGAATGGTACATTATTTTAAAAAACGCTTCCACAGTATTGTGCATCGTGTGATTGCACATTGACTAATTTTTTTCAAAACTTTTGGTTAAAAAATATTTGAGTTATTGGCACCAGTCTGAAAAAAACTCGGGAACAAGCCCTTAAACAAGCCACTACGCGAAAACTTTGATAGAGAAAAAAATTTTTATAAGATTCAAATTTAGTCACATTTTTGTGTCTAAAATAAAAATAATATCTGGTACAAATAAAACATTTAAAACATGGTGACGAAAATTGCGGTATACCGCGCCCTTACGGGCACTGTTCACCTCAGTTTTCAACGTCTTTTTTAAATATATATTTGTACCAGATATTCTTTTTCGTATTTTAGACATAAATTGTGACTAAAACTTCCTCTTAGAAAATTGTTGTATCTCTCATAGTTCTTGCATACTGAGTCGTAAACGTCAAAATTTCGACTTTACGGTTTTATGTACGCCACTAAAACCAACTGACATACCAAACCGAAAAAATTCACAATGTATAACAATGTTATAGGATATGATTTGAACTATATAAAATGAAATATAAATACGTTTTTGTATTTTAAAATAATTTTTAAAAATTTTAAATTTTCATTTTAAAATTCATCATTTTTTATTAAATACAAAAATTTTTATTTTTATTTTTTTATATGTGTTATTTCATGGCCTACAACATTGTTATACACTGTGAATTTTTTCGGTTTGTTATTACAGTTGGTTTTAGTGGCGTACATAAAACCGTAAAGTGCAAATTTTGATGTTTACGACTCACTACGTGAAAACTATGAGAGATACAACAATTTTCTGATATAGGTGATTCGGAATAAAGTGAGCACTCAAAAAAGCCCTGATTAATTTCTATTTTCTGCCAGTTTATATCTTTCTGCTGCATGTAAACATCAACATTGCCACGTGCTTTTATTTACATAAGCTTGTACAATGTTTACATTTACGTTACAGTGCTCCGATAAATTTTAGCTACAATGTGTACTCATTAAATGCACGGGGGCTGAATATGTGCTATACTCAGTAGTAATCTTAGTTATAAATACCTGCGAGTAAACGTCTTATAACACTGGTTTCTCTGCGTCTACTCTAACGGCGCTGTTACCCTTACGAATCTCGTAAATGCATGCACAGTATATTCGAACTTTTAAATTAAAACCGCCACTAAAAACACACATGACACACGCAACTCAAGAATTCAAGTTCCGTTCAGCATACTGTAATGAACGACGACGCACGTAAAGAGAAACAATAAATAACCTATTTTCTTA
>PNEQ01078440.1:0-39968 GCA_003012365.1 Medauroidea extradentata | reverse complement strand
GAAGAGTTAGCGGCGTCTGCCAACGATATTCGACTCGGTTGCGTCGCTTTCTGCTGCCGCAAATTAAATAAAAATGTACAGTCAGCAGGTACCTCAGTAAGAACTTAAATAAATATTTTTCAGTATATTAAATACAGTGAGGTCGTTTGCAATTTATGTTGTTTCACTAATGCTGGGTTCAAATAAGAAAATTCATGGAACTACATGCAGTTATTCGCTACCAACCATACAAACAATAATGTAACTGTTGTTAATGTTGACTTATATGCTGTAACGGCTAGTGATTTTTTTCAAAGGTTAAATCTTTAGTGATCAATTTATTCCGAATGGCCTATAGGAAGATTTAGTCACAATTAATGTCTAAAATAAGAAAAAAATATCTGGTACAAATATAAAAATAAAAAAGACGTTGAAAACTGTGGTGAATCGCGCCCAATTTCGAGTTTGTCCTCGTAATAATCGCCCTCGCTGGATGTGGCTGCGGTGGCGACACGTAGCGGAGGAACGAGAGTCTCGCGCTGTGTAAGAGGGGGAGTGATTGGCTGCAAGCAGGCCTATCACAGACCCACAGTATAGGTACAGGGCTATTACAGTGGTTGTAAAACACATACGTGGTCAGAATGTGCGTGGCGGTTCCCGTGTGAGCCTGCGACGAATTCCCTAGCTTACGACTGTCGACTGTCTTCGCGAGCTTGGCAACGACGTGCGTCGATTCGCACTCCACGTAAATCATTACTAGAGATACTGATATTCCGGGAATTATTTTGAGGAGAAGTTTGACTTCAAAATCCCCTACACAATAGTTACTTCCATGATTGGGGGACTGTTTATTAAACTTGTCTTTGAAGATTGTGAACCAAGAACAGACATGCATGATAAAACTAATAAGAAAAGACAGGAGAAAATCACCAAAGTTTTAATGCCAAAAATATCCTAAACACTGTAGCTACTTGACTCTTATATGTCTTAACAACAACTAAGGTACCCGTACCGAATATGGCACAGTTCTCAATACGACCCACTAGTCGCTATTGTGTGGTAATGCCGAGATCAATGTGGGATAGATATTTACTAGTCTCCAGTATGAACATACACCATCCATAAATATCTGTCTACATCATCCATGTGTTATATTAGTAACATAGTTAATGACTTAGGCACACATGATTTGTGAACCTTAAGCGGGCCATATCGTTACAGGTACCTTTTTTGTAACAATTCGTCTGTTTATAAATAAGTAAAAAAGTTCAGAATTAACAGAGACAGAAAATTTTTACTAAAATATTTTTTGGGCGAACTTGTTTCAACACCTGATGTGAACATCTGCAGCTTTGTTTCATGGGGTTATAATCACTGATCACAGACATACGGGGTCGCAGTAACCGTGTTTAGAATACCTTAGTTAAATGAGATGAGCATCTGTGGAAATTCACTGTGCCTATAACTATGACCTAGATATGCAGATGTGAACGTAAGGCATAGGAAAAAATAGTGCAAAATCTTTTCGCAATAATTTTCGGTCCTTAAGAACAGGCGTGACATAATTATTCTCGTTGACCCGATACACTGGGCGTGAAATGAGCGTCAGATACTTAAGGCGCCCGCCTGGTGGCCGTGTATTTGTGTGAGTGAGGCACGGCGCTAAGGGCGATTTTGTCCGGCTTATCTGGTGTGATATCACCTCTACTGCAAGACACTGAAACGACGTGCAGTGGTATCGTGGGACACTCGCCTGACTGACACTTTCAGTGGTGGCCCCATATTTTTATTGGTGGCAAGTTTTAAGTAAAGTCCAATACACCTCTCTATTGTAGTTTCACACGAATCCCTTCAGTAGTTGTTTATATATAATAGATTGAAAAAGCCGTTAATAGCCATTTTGAGTAACGTGATGATTTGAAACTACTATTTGGATGTCGTTTGAAGTGTTTGTTCTTTTCGTAAATCCACACATTTGAAGCACGTTTAGTAGTTTCTTAGATAAAAGCGTTCTGCTAGCACTCTGCAACGCTGGTTACATGGCAGGCAGGCGGGCGCCTTTTAAGACCATGATCTTTCATTTACATCAAACAATTGCAAATAACTCAAATATTTTTTAAACAAATGTTTTGAAAAAAATTTGAGACTGTGCACAGTCATACGATACACGATTTTATCAGAGTATTTTTTTAAAAATAATGTACCGTTTGGTAGTGAAAAATTATTTTACTTCATTTTGACTTATTTTAACAACAAAATATGTTATACTTCAGGGGCAAAAATCTAAAAATCTGTTCGGTGCATTGCAACAGGAAAATTCAGATGCAAACGATGATACATAAGTGTTGAAATTGTAAGAATGGATTTTTGATATACATGTATTAATTTGCGTTAAAAAATATTTTCGAAACAACTGCAAAACTAAAGAGTGAGACCTTAAACAGCTTAATTTAAATCTAGCTAACAGGCAGTTTTCCCGCGCCGTGTCACTCTTTCTAATAATGTAATTCAAAGTTATCTCGTCACATGTTAAACTTACAAGGCTCGCCCTCAACTAGCATCACCAGATGTACCACTTCCCCAGAGGCCGGCAACTTACGAATAATAAATTGAAACGGTGTAGTAAAAAAAAAGTGACCTAGAATTGTCGTGGATTCAATGACCTGCCGGCTGGACTCTAACTATCCCACTCTGTCCTCACTTACTGGTATATTTGCTGTTGTCAGTGGCGGATTAAAGAAAAAAAAAGAGGTTCTTCCGGATTGAATTCCACCCCCAGCAATCGTGTTCAACATCATGTAGCCAAAGTATGTCCAGTCGCCTAAAGTAAACAGGAGGTTTGGTTTATGATGATCCAAGTACATTTAATGTGTCCTACTTGTATGTATGTTATTTTTAATGTTCTGTAACAGTGAACAATCACAATTTTGAGATGGCTTGTATTTTTTACGATCTATAAAGTCACGTAAGGCCCCTTCCCCCCTCTACCGTGCCCAGGTACGTTTCTAAATCCGCCACTGGCTGTTGATACTTGCAAGTCAAGTCAACTTTGCCTTCCACATAGATGAGAGTGAAGGGACAAATACAACGTCCAGTCCTGAAGCCAGGGAAGTTTTGTTAAATATGCACCTGCCCGGCTGGGAATAGAACCTGAGGCAAGTGGAGCTCTAAACAAACTGTCGGACCACCTATTATTACGCTCTGTAAGGTCAGTGATGGGTAGGTGTTAGATAGCTATCAACATGTTAGTTATCTTACCCGCTTCTTTTGAATACTTTTACGACTCAGCATATTTCCTGAAGATTATTACAAGTTAGAAGTTAAGGGCTTGTTCCCGAGTTTTTTTTTTCAGACTGGTGCCAATATATCAAATATTTTTAACCAAAAGTTTTGAAAAAATAATTGAGTCACTGTGCAATCACACGATGCACAATACTGTAGACGGTTTTTTTTAAATAATGTACCATTCGCCAGCAAAAAAAAAAATCCTTTATTTTTGCTTATTTTCACGATGAAAAACGTGGTACTTCGGGTAAGGAAATCTAAAAAACCGTTCAATATAATTCTACAAAAAAAATTCAGCAACAAATTATAACATATAAGTGTCAAAACTGTGCAGCGAATTTATGATACGAGTATTACGTAGCAATAAAAAAAATATTTTCGAAATCACTGCAAAACTCCGTAACAAGGCCTTAACCGCATCTCTCAATCTCTATCTACACACACAAACACACACACACACACACACACTATGTATATGTTTAAGCAACATGTTTAACATGAATGAAAAAAAGCACCTCTTAATACAAGAGACACCACAATCATTCTAACCCAGTTATAATAAATACATATAATATAATTTATGTATACACACATATATAGATTCATGGCCGCCGATAGTACTACACCCTATAATCCTACTCGTCAGATTAATGCTATTGCCCAACACCACGTCTGGCACGCCCACTTTACTATGCGACGTTTATTGTTGGTTGACTTTCAGCCAATAGAGGACTTACTCAGTCAACTGTTTGCCTATAAAAGAGGTCAAAATATGATTTAGATGCTTATTATAACAATAAATATAACACTATAATGTTTACAGATGTAAAGTTTCTGGGCGATACTGGTGAATACTGGCGAACTAATGACTCTACATCATTGAAGTATTTTCTCTTTTAGCACAGAAATTTTAATGGAAGCATACTTCGAACATAAAGTAGTTAACATAGAACATAAAGTATTATTGACAAAAATGGCAAAGTCCCACCGGGTTAACAGCTGATTTTATATTGCGTGTTTCATATCATATTTAATTTAGACAACATATTTTAAAACCGTGGAAATGGTCCCAGGAGGAATACCAAAATATGAGTCATCATAAAATTCTTCTAATAGCAAAGATTGAAGATAGAATTAAGATGAAGAAGGAGATTCGTTGAGCCTAACCGTCTAAAAATGTCATGTGCATCTGCACTAAAAGAAAAGTTTTGCAGCAAATGGTCCTTGCCAAAAATTATTTTGTAGTAAAAACCAAATTAATTTTTGGATATCACAATGTGGTGACAGCAAAATGTTTCTGTGGGAAGCACAAAATATATTTGGCAGGGTCAATAACAATAAAAATACTTCGAAAAAATCAAAATAATATTTTTCCCATGCGATACAGTAGCAACTGATCCAGCACAACAACGAATTAAATATGTAGATACTATGTATTAATCAACTAATCAAATTTTTATCCAAAAAAAAACGTGAAATCACTAGAGTTCTAGTACGAAGTTTTGATATTGGAATATCAATACGCTTATAAAGAAATAAGATTTCAGCGAAATATTATAACATTATTGTTTATATTACATTTCTCCTTGTCAAACAAATAATTTACTTATTACGTAGACACATCGTTTGCGCATATTTCCGTATTTTCTGTCCCTGTTTCTCTTCAACACTCACAGATAATCCCCTCCAGCCAATGTCTACCATGGTTTCCATCCTCAGTGTGTCTTATATACGAAAACACTCCCAGCTGTCGCTACAAGTGTACGTCCTTCAGCCGCTTGCTCAGTTCTCTGCTATGTAGGGACGAACCTTAATCTTGTCCACAATCTCTCTAAAGCAATGGAAAAGTAGAAGGGAACTGAGTGTACACAGGAGTTTTCAGCTTGTGGATATCACGAATGATTGGCCAAAATAACAAATACTAATATTCACTACCGAAACCATTTTGAATTTTTCTGCTTCGTGACACTAAAAACATACTAGTTTTAAATTGCATATTTTGCATCAAACAAATAAGAAGGCATTTCATTGTTTACTGTCTTTCAATAGGGTCGGTTTAGTTACATAGTAAAAACATTTTATTTGCAACAACAAAATTTTGTTTAAATATGGTCCATTGTAAAGTAACTTTGCGACAAAGGTATGCTATTTAGCTTGCGGTAAGCAATGTTTACTTTACAGCAAAACAAATGTGGACACATTTTATTTTGGGTCACATTTCTTTATAAAAAAAAAGGTTTCTTCGGATATAATATTAGTTTTTAGCCTACTTTCCGAAGAAATAATTACACTTATGAGATCATAATTCTGTCTGTATATGTGTGTGTATCCCTAACAACTTTTGAACCAGTCAACCGAATTACATCAAACTTTGTACCGATATATTACTTTGTAATCTGACTTGACTTTTATATATATTTTTACGCCATGTTCATATTTTCATAATGGCGGCCATTTTAACAATTTTCATCAAGTTAGATAACTAAGGAACCGTACTCTAGAATTTAATCAAACTTAGTACACGTATACTAGAAACTAAGCTGAGTTGAATATTTTGTATTTAGTTCATCTTGTGTTCATAGTTTCAAAATGGAGGAGAATTTTTATATTTTTAGCGTAGTATCTAATATCTTATGAAATATTTTTTTCAGAATTTCGCAAAACTTTGTACGCATTCTATACTACATACAAAGCTAAGTTGAATATTGTGTGTTAAGTTAATTCCGTGTTTATATTTTTAAAATGTCAGCAATTTTTATATGTTTAACATAGTATGACTTATCGGAGGAAATATATTTTAAAATTTCACCAAACTTTGTACACATGTACAACATACAAAGTTCAGTTGGATATTGTGTATTACGTTTATTCTGTCGCCAAATTTTGACAATTATGGCCATCTTTCTATTTTTAGTACACTAATGCATATATTTGGGTATATATTTTTAGTATTCCACCAACCTTGGCACACATATACTGCATACAAACCTGTTTTGACTTTTATGTATTTTGGTCTTCATTTTATAATATTTTGAAAATGGCAGATATTTTATATATTTATGATAGAAAGGCTCCCCATATGAATTTTTTCCACTTAATTAAACTATTTACTCGCATGTTACTTATTAAGTGTATAATACGACTAAAACAATTTTATCATTTAATATTCCTAGATTACGTAAACGATTTTAACTTTCAGGGTTAATTTGCACTCACTTTGAGGAAAGAAGGCTTCTCAGTTATGCTGGTAACTTCTATTGTTTTTGTAACAAAGATCATAATTTTTCAACACAAAGTTTGAGTTAAAAATACGAAAACTCTCTTAACCACCAAGATTTAAAATAAATCATGTTAATAATAACAGAATTTCTTATATATTTGCTGTAACTTTTAAACGTAGATACTTTACAGTTGCTAATTTTGAAACAAATATTTTGTAGTGGCAACGAAAATGTTTTGGTGTGCGTCTTTGGTAGAGGCATTGATAACCATCACTGTATAAACCAGTAACTGGTAAACGCCATGGAGCTCCTAAAATATTAAAAAAAGAACCTTTGTACGAACTATTTTATCAGTTGTGCGGGATACAGGAACAGACAACTTTTGAAAAGCAGCATGTATTGCTGGGGTCACAGTTTCCCAGCGCTTTTATGTAACATCGTGTTTACTCGCCGCTATGGGTGAGAGTATTTACAGGACCGCTTGTGTCCACTCATAATCGCCCATGTTTTAATTACTTTCATCGCAAACAACGAGCGATAGCTGGCGAACGGTGAATGTGAAAGTGAAGGGGGGTTGGGGTGGAGGGTAGGTGGAAAAAAAATCACGAAATAATCTCATCCCCGCGGGCGGATTCATCTCGCCGACATTTCATAACGCGCCCATTATGTCCGGCTGGCTAAACTGCTAAAGCTGGCGGGAAATGGATCAAAGTGAGCACATGTTACCCCCCCTCACCCTGTCACTGCCGGAAATGTATGGTGGTGGAGGGGGGTAACTTTCTCCCCTGCTGGCATGCGGCAATATAAATGCTCGCGAGATGCGCGTTCAATGGTCCGCGGCCGATACAGTGGCTGCGTGTATGCCTGCATCTGTCCATAGCTGTCTCTAGTATAAGCTCACAACTATCTAATGGCAACCTTGGAAACATATCTGCAGCACTTTGCAATCTCTCACAACGGCTTACCCTGATTCGTCTATCTGTCCTACATACAGTCTGCCCTCTATATTTTCTGTCCAACATACAGTCGGTCCAACATACCGTCTGTCGAACATACGGTCTGTCCTACATACACTCTTTCCTACATACATTCTGTCGTACATGCAACTGCCCTGCATTCAGTCTCTCCTTCATACAGTCTGTCCTAAATAAAATCTATCCTACATGCAGTCTGTCTTACATACATCCATGCTGTTCTACATAATGTGCGTAATATTTTCTAAGTGTTTAAAATTTTTGCACAGTTTTATAAACTGTCTGAGAAATAGCATAGCTATGTGGGTCACCTCGAGGTAATAAAACATGTCAGTGCTGGTATATACAATGTGTATCTAAAACATGCCGACAAACTTTAACAGGTTATCCCTGAGGCAGATATAGAAAGTTTGATACAGGGAACCCATGGTCCAGGTCAAATAGGGAGGGCTGTACATGCTTCCATAGTTTGAGAAAAATTACAAATTATTGTGATATTTTGAAAACCGCTCGCTTGACAGAAACATATTTCAGATTTAGCAATAAGTGTCACCGAAATCAATAATAAAGTGAGGGATTTGTACATTTAACACACCTCAATCATGTTTGAATGGGATGGCACCACCTCTGTGAAATCAAACATTTAATGATTACCCTTAAAGGACGAGATTTAGACAATTTTTGCAAGAGACATTTATTTTTCTAATTTTTTCGACGTTTTAAAATTTTTTGTCACAAATAGCACCCCATTTAAACATGATTGAGATGTGTTAAATGTCCAAATTCCTCACGTTATTATAGGTTTCGGTAACCAGAAATCTGTTTCTGTCAAGCAAGCTGTTTTCAAAATATCACAGTAATTTGTAATTTTTCTCAAATTTTGGAAGCGTCTACAGCCCTCCCTATTTGACCTGGGCCATGGGTTCCATATGCCAAACTTAAAATATATATATATATGTGTGTGTGTGTGTGTGAGTGTGTGTGTGTGTGTGTGTATAGCACGCGCCATGTAAGTTGGCGGGTAACGAGATGGAATGTGTTGCATATAATATTACTACCGTTTTAAATTCGAATGGCTAATTTACACAGGTAGATTTCATCCCGGTATTTATAGTCTACTAGGTGTTTCTGCAGCGGCCTGCTGCTTGAATTCCTTGAATGTGCCCTTCAATCAGTTGCTGCCACTCGCCATCTAAGCTGGCTCGCAGTGTATATATATACACACACATATATATGTATGTATAAGGGTCGACAGCTACTGAACCACACGTAATATAATTTCTCATGTAATTCCCTATTCTCTCTTTCGCAAGTAATTTTGTTGAGCAGGGCGTTAACTGTGAATTATATTATTTGTCAAGTCGGTCGGTTTTTGTTAGCCAATAGTAGAGCCCGGAAAAATTCGCGGGTTCACTGACCAATAGGCTAGCCTCCAAGAATGTATGTTTTCTCAAGCAGACAGCAGCTACTCATTAGCTGCTCGCTTCCACGGTCAAATGGGCATGTGATTAGTTACATTGTTGTTATTGGCTCAGCGACTTCCAGAAGGTGTCAAATAAGTCGAGGGCCAATTGCGAAAGTGACACGAACGTGTTGTTGCTGGAATTATAGCTTGTGTCGGAAAGAAAACGCGAATTTTTCAGGGCCGTAACAGTTAGTAAAAACACGGAATTTTCACGGGTTTCAACCACGAGCCGACTAGACTCCACAGTACTGTATACACTCAGCTACTTGTATATTGTCTGCTGATCCAGTGAGTGGACAGTTGTACATGTGACAAGGAGAACGTCAGGGAGTGTTTTCATGCAGGTCTGCTATTGGTTCGTAGTTCTCAAGGGAAATTCAGTAAACAGTGACCCAACAGCGGAGTTTGAACGTATAATTTTATTTCACATGAATTCGCTAATTATCTAGGTATCTAGCCGTGGGTATGTTTTAACAACAGTAATAGTTTAATTTAACATCTTACTACATAAAAAACTAAACATTGTAAAATCATTATAGGTACTGTAAAATGTTAAACGTATGGTCTAGTAGAACATATTCGGTACGCATGTAGCCTAGAGATTTTATTTTATTTTTCTGGAAAGAAGCTTGTAGAAGAGGCGGCAAGTGTAATACGTATACTGAAGGAGAAACAAATGATGGCTCTAGTCGAGGACGTGTTCCGATAACCGTTAACCGGCTACACCAGAGGACACCAACGCTATCTCGTAAAAAAAAACCCCCGCAGAGCAAATTGGCCGTCCATATCGACGCGGCCCTGGGGCTGTGGAATTCCCTTGGAACTGCCGGCGATGGGGATCCAAAAATCAAGCGTTAATAAATCGCAGCGGTCACGACTCCCCTGGCGGCTTTTTAGAGGGAGGGGGGTGTCGGGGCTGTTGCCCCCGCGATGTAAAAACTGGTCCCCGCGGCAGTTGATTGGGTCGTCACCGTGTCCCCTGGCAACCCTTCACAACCGCTGTTACCCTCCCGGAACCTCCCCTGGTCCAACCCTCGCCGTCAACACCGGAGCAAGCAACAGGCTGTCTGCTGAGTGGAGGCCGGTCCGTATCTGCGACAACTGCACGTCAGTGACCAGTGGCGTATCCAGCATTGCGAGAAGGGGGGTCCTATGCCTTAAGATGTGTATACACAAACCCCAAGCCAAAAGCGGGGGGGTCCGGGGGTCATCCTCCGGAAAAAATGTTGATTTTAGAGATGCAAAATGGTCCTTTTTAAGCAGTTTACAGACAAAAATTTTAATAACATAAGTAAGAAAATTTTAAAATAAATTATGTCTTAAAAGTATATAGTGCTAAAAAAATTAAATTAGAAAAATTTTAAAATAAAATTAATCTGACTTTAAAAGGTAGGGGGCAGAGTGTCAGGCGTTGGTATGAAACTTTAAGCGATTACACTATTTTTTATGGAAAGTGCGTGGTAAGGTCCAGCGCTTGCTTATCTATTATTGTTTTACGGTTCTGTTGGTATTTTTTACTTTTTACGTGTCAACAGTTTAATTTTTTTTTTTTTTTTGCCATTTTGAGGATCACCGAAACCAAGTTCCTAAGTGTGATATTAAAAAAAATAGGGAAGCTTAGTTCTATACGTGTTTTCTTTTCATAGATAAATATATCGTTTAGTAGTATTTGTTTAAAAAATCTTCTCCTAACACTTTGAAACAATGTTAATGCAGTAGCTGTACAGGGCTCTTAAGGTTCAGTTATGCTTACCACAATAAATTTTATTATTTTGTAATTCTGAGAAGAAAATCAATAAATCAGCTACTACAGGCAGTCCGGGATACAGCGAGCACTCAGAACAGCCCTGCTGAAGTTCTATTTCAGCCAATTCGTATCTTTGCGCTCAACGGCTAAGAACGGGAAATGTCTAACCTCTCTGTACACGTCACTTGATGTTTATACATGCGAGATAAATTGTACGGTTGTTACGTACCTATATAAATTTATTAAGAAAAGTTAATTATTATAGAAAATACAGTTATGTCGATTCCGGTTGATTTTGTTTCAGTGTTCTTGCTTTTAAACAGGAAAATACACGGAACTATATTGCGTTCTTTCGCTGCCAACCATACAAACACTATAGTTGATGTTCAATACAGTGCATTAACGGCTGGTTAAAATTTTAAAAAGTTAAATTTGTAGTGCTCACTTTATTCCGAACGGCATATATACCAGCTATTATATTTACTTTGCATTACAATACAGGTATTTTAATTGAGCTGGCAACGTATAATTAGGTCGCAATCAGTTAGGCTGATTATGAATATAAAAAATCCCTGGCTGATTGCGGCGTAATAATACGTTAACAGCTAAATCACAATGTCTGTACTGTAGTGTAAGGTGAACGAATTTTGCGGTATAGTCAGAGATATAATATTTTTCTTATCAGTATTTTAAAAAAGGGAATAATAGCATCGAAGTCTTCATCGCTAGTGAGGGGTGGCACGATGCGAGTATGGAGCGGCGCCGGAATGAGTAGGCGAGGGAAACGGGAGATCCCGAGAAAACCCGCCGACCAGCGGCATCGTCCGATCGTCCGACACGATTCCCACGTGCAGCAACGCCGCAGGGGATAGAGCCCGGCTTGTCTTGTCTCTAGCCGCTGCCCCACAGGAAAATTAAGGCTAGTTTAGTGACCTTCAAGTTAGCCTTCGACACCTTAATGGGATTTACACAGTTAAAAACTTAAGAAGTAAGCAGCAGTTGAGCGTTCACAAAGCTTGTTTACAAACATGCTGATTTGTTAGTTGGTAATTGCAGAAAGCAAAAATGTTGCGTATTCATAGATTTGCACACAAGGGTAAAAAATATTAGTTTCAATTTCATGGTTAAGATACGCAAATACATAAGATTAATGTTTACCTGAAAAAAACGGCAAATTCCAAACAAATAATCAATTTTCTTGACGTACATCTCATCCGGGACATGTGAAGCCAAACAGCTAAATGAAGGTTATGTTCGGCTGCGGTATCCATGGAGATAGGAATTGTTTCCCACACCTGACTGAAGCTCCACCTCTTTTCAAGTCGTCCATTGTGTATGCATTCGTTAAAATCAACGTGATGTAACAATTCTAAGATCTACTGCTTCGGTCTTAATGCTTGAATGTTACATTGTGTAAACCCTTCAGCTACTCGTACATTGCTGCTGCTCCATAGACCAGCCTGTTTCACATATCACCTGCTATCGATAAGAGCTGGTTCTGTTACGCCTTTTTCTACATACCTAATACGTATACATTGTTGCTTATCTGACTATAGGAAAAAATGCTTTGTAATTTACAGCAATTCTCTGAATCGTGTCCAAACAATGGAAGAATTAGTTATATTTTATTAAGTTCCAAGAAATGTTATGGAAACGTCAGAGAAGAATTTCTCCCATTATACTCACTACACAGACAAATTAAAAAAAAATCGATTTACTTATTTACAAGCTACCACTGCAACAAGTACAACTTAAATAAAAAAAACTGACTCTAAATTGATGAGTTGGGAATCCTGCAATTTCAAATGATGCTGCAGCATCAGGTCAAGGTGACGATGTTATTGTAATACCATTGAAGTCACAGGATACACATTTCCAATACCGTTGGTTTCCTTCTAAAACCTCGTAAGTCCATTTCAGTAAATTTTATAGGAGACCGAATAGAAAATCTTCATAGTCATGCTACACCATAGATAGCCTACGTGGTTTTTGATTTGAGCATAGAAGAAAGCTAATACACAGTAGATTTAGCAGATTTTAACTCTAGAAGCGCCATGAAAATTAGCACCAAATTCACCTGGAGTACAAAATTGGAAAAATCTGGACTTACGAGGTTCTATAAGTAAGCCAACGATATATCAAACCAGTAGAAGTTGCATACATCCCTTCAAAAACTAGACAAGAGCAGATGATCATCAAATGCCCGAACACATCTTCATAAATCATATAGCTAAGATCCATCTCTATCAAGTCAGCTTTCAAACACCGCATCAAATCGGTTCATTCGTTTAGGAGCTACGATGCCACAGACAGACACACATACACACACATATACACAGACAGTCACGTCAAACTTATAACAACCCTCTTTTTGCGTCGTGGGCCAAAAATTAAACACTCTCTGGTAAACACACTCTTGTAAACACGCTCCGTTTTGACATATAATGTGTTTATATATGTATAGTCTATAATAATAAAATAATAATAATCACACCTATATTTATATAGCGAAGATGTGCCCGTGTGGCCTATTATACCACTTAGCTACATTATGTAGTAGGCCTATGTATTATAATTTTTTGAACTACGAATACCTGAACAAAAATTTATAAAAAAGAGAAAAATAAATACCTAAACCAATAAATAAAACAAAAGCAATAATGTAATAATAAGACTTACATAAACTACACATTGACGTGCAATATTTTTCTCACAAGAACATACACACACATAACCTACATACTCAAATAATTGAAAGTAGAAAAAAAATTAAAGCCATCAGAATATCAGTTTATGGTATATTTTTCAACTATTTTCTATAATAGGAAGTGATGTTAAATTTCTTATACTTACAAGAAGTGTTTGTGTGTATGCATATATATTTATACATACATATAGTATGTATATACATATATATAGTATATATCGTATGTTGTTTTCATGCACCAGGATATGAAAATTTCGCGAATTCAAGTGAGGATACCATAGGAAAAATTAGAAAATATATGTATATTGATGTACCATGTTCATTTCTATCATATTGTAGAAGAAACTCGCGTTCTACGAGTGTGGATCAATACCAAGCTTGTAAAAAAGATAAGGATCCAATCCACGTGTAAACAATAAGGGCAGCAGCCAATGTATAGATCACGAGACGAATGTTCGAGCATACGTGGGACTTTGGAGGAAAACTAGCTGGCCAATAATCACATGAAAGTATGTGTGTGTGTCTATATATACATATGAGTAAAATATAAAGGTCGTTCGTTCTGGAAGACGGTGAGGGGATGGGGTCATAAACACCTCCACGTCGCACAAAATCCTTCTCGTCTCATTGACGGGTCGAAGGCTGGGGTGCCTCGCCCTGGACGCGCCGGAAGTGATGTCACACGGATGAGGTCCAGCCCTGCTACCCCCTTCCTCGCCGCAGTTATGCCCCTCACGCAATGGTCCCTAACAGAAATCTAATTTCCTGCGACGTCTCCAACAACCCCTGGGCCGGGATATTGGCCGCGCGCATTTCGGGGCCGGCTGGCGGTCATAAGGGAGGGTGACGGAAGGGGGAGGTTTTTAAGACGAGCGGAAGTCGAGCCACGCAGGCAGGGGAGTTTTTCGGCACGGCGCAGCGCTGATGCCCGGCTGCTGTAGGGGTTGTAGGGCAGGGAGTAGTAACACGCGAGGCCTACGCCCTTTCAACCCTCTGCAACCCCTTCCCTTCCCTGGGTCCACACCCAGACCACATCCGTCTGCCGTGCCTCACTACCTTGTAATACCTCACCTACAGGCAGAGACCTGAAAAATTCGCGTTTTCGTTCAGGCACAAGCTAGACTTACAACAACTGTAAGTACACGCTACTTTCACAATTGGCCGTTGACATATTTGACACCTCCTTCAAGTCGATGAGCCAATAATAACAATGTAAATAATATGCGGTCCCATTTCACTTTGTCAGCGAAAAGTCATCGAACACCTGTTGTCTCACATATATTCTATAAGAGTTTATCGCGGGAAAACTTGACTGTCTGCTGGGTTTCAACGCACGTTAAGTTTACCAGTAGATACTGGCTTCACCTTGTACTTGGAGCTGTTACCCTATTTGACTGAGCCAATAAGAATCCCGCTGTTGTGATGCCTATTATTGGTCTGCAGACAACTACGTTGTGTCAGACGTGTATCACCCAATCACACATGTTGCAAGAAACTGCAGTGTTTTCAAGTTTATGTTGGCACAAAATGTTATCACGATATACCATCATCTCTCCCTACAGGTAGAGACGGGAAAATTTCGCATGTTAATCTGGCAGCAGTGTATATTTCTCAGTCATATACATGTACTGGCCACAGTCAGCCATCCACTGACTTTCAACCGTATAAGCGGTAGCACGTGATGGCCCAGTGAATTATTTACTACCGGCTTGCTTTAGTCAAATGTATGTCGAGATTTACTACCGGCTTTCTTTAGTCAAATGTGTGTCGAGATTTACTACCGGCTTGCTTTAGTCAAATGTGTGTCGAGATTTACTACCGGCTTGCTTTAGTCAGATGTGTGTCGAGATTTACTACCGGCTTGCTTTAGTCAGATGTGTGTCGAGACAGCCGTCATCCAATCACAGAAGTTTACAGTGAAGTATATGGTATTGGCGTTTAACCTGAACTCGAATATATCCGCTCACGATAAAGTGAGCACTGCATAAAGTTTTCTTTCAGACTTTATGCAGCCATCTTTACTTATTTTAATACGAAAACTTCCGTGTAACTAAAAACCAGTGTAAACACTCCAAAATTCTCAAACGGAACATATTTTTAGTTAATTACAAGTTCTGCTGAGTGCTCAGTTTACAGTGAACAGCCTATAATACAATTTATCGCGTTTTACCCCACTCCTCCTCCTCCTCACTTGCCTTTTTCCAAAAACACATCTCGACGATGCTAAACCTGATACATTATTTTTAATTGATGGCTAGTACACATTCGATCTTACAAACTACCATACTGCCCCTATTGCCTAATTAATAAAACTGTTAAACACTGCCTGTGCTTAAGGGAGAGTGTTAGTTTTATTCTATTTTTTTGTTTTTGAGCCATAACATTTATTCGAATTGGGTTGCCAAAATTTTCTCTTCAAAACAGCATAGGATATATTCTTGGTAAACTGCTTGACATGCATAATAATAGTATCTTTCATTAATTTGTCATGCAGAATAATTGCATGAGAATTATGGGTTATCTTTCAAGATTCTTTATAATATAACTCTCCAGTAACACATCTACATGCTCAAAGTGTATAGTAGGATCTTCTACTGCTTGCCTTGGAACACGGCCACGTCTCGCCACTTATTTATGGTCTCGGTTTGGTCGACATTCTTCGCAAAGCCCTGAGCCACAACAAGAAACCAGTACAATGTTACTTTTTTTTTTTTTTTTGCGGTGGATTTTTCTATACACTGGGGCAGAAGCCAGTGAACATAGAGCCGACGAGCATGACTGCATACTAACTAGGGCAATGAACTTCTCGCGAAAAGAATTTTGCCCCAGTTTGTGTCAGTCTCTTCTGTTCCGTTCTCATCTGCAATCTCTGCTTCATAGTTATTGGCAATGTGTGTACTGTTGCGTGCCATGTACCTGGGGGCCGGTGATCTGCAGCTGTTTCGTAACACTTGTTGGGCTAACCCATGGCGGCTACGTGATGGAAGTCACGCCGAAACTACGTCATAGATGCCTGTCCCAACTGCGCTTTTACCCTACGAGGTGGCCTACGAGACTCAAGTCACGTCCGAAACATGATGTAATGTCTAATTTTAGACCCCTGTAATGCGGTGAACCTTCGACTGTTTCGAAGAGTATAAAAGCACCGAATCGACACATTTGGGGAGAGTTCGCTATTGGTAGTGCTAGAGGAAGGTGCTATGCTTGTGGAGATAGACTGATGAAGACATCTTGGTGACGTCAGAGTCTACTGTGAAGCGGCAGCTGCTACCTTCGGAGCAGTGTTGAGCGAAACAAGAGGACTGCTGTGGCGGGCTGACAGGCGAAGAGAAGGTGCGCGACGGGAGTATAACCGAAGACCTCAAGAGTGAAGACAGCGGTGCACTCGGGGTGCTGCGCAGCACACGGCGATTCTTCGCCACTGCAGACTATTAAGGTTGTACACTGTCAATATTTGAGAGACTGTTGATTGGATATATGCCTGAATTTTTGTTGTGATTTGTAGTCTTTAAGATTAATGGTAAATATTATCGTGCTTTAATTGTCAAAGTTAATTAACGTTCTGTGGCACAGTACTAATTGTGTACATAATTAAGGGTATTGTGAAAGTTATAGTTGATTGCTGTTTTGTGTATTTCGTAGCTTTGTGAGCTATTAAATCCAGCACTTAATTTAACTTTTTTTATTTCTTGTTATAAGACCTCTATCCCAAAGAGCTCAGAGAATTGGCCACATATAAAGATTTTGCTTAAACTTGTAACAATATGTTAAATGACGTCTCTCATTTGACTGAAACAATCAGAATACAGCTATTGTAACACCACACGTCTGTGATTTGTGGGTAGAACCTGAAGACTCGTGAGAGTTAAGACATCCAATTACTGACTATGACGCAAATTGCCGACGTACACGTGAGAGACTGAAACAAACCGGGGCAAAATTCTTTTCGCGAAAAGTTCATGGCCATAATATTATCAATGAGATTAAACGTGCATGTCATTGAACACGTGAAATTTTCCTGTCTATATGCATCGCTGAGTGCTTTGTTGTCCCATGTGCACACTGGACGCTAACCGTCAGTCTGCCTTCCACGAGAAACTCGTTTTCTCCATCGACGATGTACGCGTAATGTCTACTAGGGTTAGGTAGATACGGAGGTTATAATCGGAGATTGCTCACAGACTGGCGTGCGTGCGTCTCCCTGAAGGTTGTATCAACTACATCAGCCCTAGCACCTGGAAGATTGCCTTTTAGAAGAAGCGGACTCGAGGGGCTGTTGTCGAGTTCACGACTCCATCCTGCCGCCTCAAGACGACTAACGCAATTGGCCGACGATGCCTCGCATCGTACCCTGACGCCGAACGACGCTTTCTTTTACAACCTCGCCCTGTCTTCGTCACTCCCGCCTCTCTGGGGGGTGGACCTAGTTTTACACCCTCGCACCAGGTGCTGCTTGCTGTGCCGGTGGTAAAACCAGAGACGGGACATAGGTACGTCGCTTCTACGGCGCTGTTATTGCCTCTTAACTCTGCTTAAGTGCGAGCATGTTCTTATATGGTTCCCGTGTGTTTTCCCTTTTATGTCATGGACATCAATGTCTGATAAATGTGATGATGAATCACTTGATAACGTTGTGCTTAAGACAAATATCATAGGTTAATCATCACATGCCGTCCCGAATATTTCTTCATTTATTCCAAGTTCAAAATTTTAGTCAGATTTATTTCATAATATCACAGTTGAATCGTACTGATTACCTTACCATGGACCACGCCAATAACACATCAACAAATAAAGTGTAATTTATACATATTTTTAATACTACTACTACTACTACTACAGTATTAATTCGCGGGTTCACGTGGCAGGAGCATAGACTTGTCAGTCCAATCCACGCACTGGCATCAGTTTAACAGAATCAATGGTCTCCTTGAGGCAAATCAAAATTGTGACTTTTCGGGGGCTGCAATCTGTCCCCGTCTTCAGACATACAAATAGTCCGAGCAGTACCTGCAGACTGAGAATGAGTACTGCTTACTCATCATATGTATAGTAATATTCCCAAGCCTTGAGAGGGAAATCTGATTTCCGAATATGTGTGGAAATTTTCGCAAGGTAGTGTATTCGCCACACAAACCACTCCGAAGTTTCGCTCGCGCGTTACGTCAAATTGTCCTAGAGGACTGCGCCAATATGTAATAAAAAAGTACATTACCAGTTGAGTAACTTTCCCTAGAAACATGTTGAGTAATTTTCCCTCATTTGTAGAGATAATTAGCTTCCATTACATGTAGAGTAAATTTACCTTAAATTTTTTTACAGTGGGAAAACAAGGGATTTTATATACTCTGTACCACCTCTTCTATCCCAGCCAATAGGATTGAGACTTTCCCTGATTGTCTGCACAGGTAAGAGTCTGTTATTAATAGGGATTTTGTTATTGCTTTACTGTCCACAGTTATTATGTGTTCGGTCGCATTCTTCAATGTGTCTGTTGTGTTGTCTACAACAAGCTAATTTGTCGTTCATTGTTTTTCTATTTGTCGTTGTAATTTTTTTCTGCTGTTTTGTCATTTTGCCACTTTCTGACGGAATTCCTTTTGCGAAATGATCCGAGTTATTTATTTTTCATGGCTGGGTTTTTGTGCCTGGGTGCTCGTTTGTGGCGATTCAATTTCTTGTTCGGTTGTTTGTTTCCCACTGACTGAATTCCTTACAGAAATGCAATCCTGTGTTTGCCAGTTGCAAACAAAATCCTTGTGGTTTTTTACTTGTATGTTTGTTTGCAGCAATTACGTACGACGAAAATACTTGGTAATAACTTGTAATGGTACAAATATAAACTCTCTATTTTTATATGCGGCTCTAATTTTTTTTCTGGAAACTGTGTTTCTAAGAATTTTCTTTGTAAAAGTACAAATAAAATTTTTAGAGGGATTTAGGGTTGACTTTGTGACTTGCGTCTCTTTGGTACAGTTGGCGTTTCTGTCTAACTTCTCTCTGGTCTTCTCTCTTCAATGGCGACCCAGCTTGAGGCAGGTCACACAGTGCGGATTTTAATTTTTTGCTGTTCCTCTCGCCCGGTTCTTGTGGCTGTAACGAGCGTGTGAAGAGGCTTGTGAATGTTTAATTGGCGACGAACGCAGAGCCTCGTGGGACTTGGGATCCGTCAGCTACTCTCGTCTCTGCAAGAGTTCATTCAAAGAGAATGCATCATTAACACAAGTAGTTAGTGATTACACTTGCAGTTGTTCAACGCAGGAAAAATGTTTTCTAATTTTTTTGGTATATTGCGTATATGTTTGTTACCACGGTATGATTTAACAGCTAATGCAAGTCTCAGCTTGGTAAAATTAACTTCAGACGAACCATTAAAAGTAATAATATAAAAGTTTAAAAAATTAATTTAATTCGAGGTGAATTCAACAGTAAATGAAATGAATTTGTTACGTTACTTCCCATCATATTTTTTTTTCTACATCTGAATGCCTGAAAACATTTGTTTCAAACTGGTTATGTGGTTTGCCCATAGTTTATGCTTAATTAAAAATAAATAAATAAATTTGTTGACGAAACAGCCAGCTGCATCTGATGAGCCAAAAGTCGGAATCGAAAGATAATATTGCATTGTGACAATGCGATGACTTCAATGAATAATTAGGCTGCATTTTAATTTTCTTATTAAATAACTTCATAAGTTAAGCGTTATTAGAATAAATGTATCAGTTGAAGTGAATTGTATTAAACACTACTTAAGTTAGTTTACATATAAGGTATTCTTATCAAGCTGCTATAAATAAAAAAAATCAAAACAATAAAATATTCAAAAAATCTGGAAATTATATTTCACCTTGGAACATTCTTAAATTTGTTCAGTAGCAGCAATAAAAGCCATTGTTTTTATTAGCAAGCAATACAACCGAACTTTTAGATAAGATTATTGCGCCATTTTCTTAGAATACCTCACGTGCACGTCGGCAGTTCTGCTTCATGGTTCCTGGTAGCGTATCCTTGTTCAGACACGTGTCACATTTGACTGCACCAATCAGAAGAAGGTTATTGTCACATCATAGGTCTGAGGAACCCCAAGACAAGTGAGAGTTATATAATCGCTGGACGTGAAGCAGAGCTGCGTGTAGGTACGTAAGGCATTGAAGATGAGGAAACATTACTTAGACTAGATACCTAGCGAGCTGGAGCAGTGGTAAAACACTCGCCTCGCAATCTGGAGGACTCGGGTTCGAGCCCTTCTAATTTCGGTTTTCCAAGGTTTTCCGAAATCGCTCCAGGCGAATGCTGGGATGATTCCTTAAATAGGCCCTGGCCGATTCCCTCTCTACCTCTACCAAGGCCTTGTGCTGTCCGAGGCCACGTAAAACGACAAAAATAAACAGCAAAAAAATTTAAAAAATCGGTGGCTTTTTTATGACAACTCTTCAGTTTGCTAGTCGGAATCTAGAGGTTTTACGCATAAGTAGACTATGTGCCAGTTGTAAGGTATCACTGTAGTGACCCCTGATTTTCGCGGAAAGAATTTTGCCCCACTTTGTTTCAGTGACTTATGAGCACATCAATCTTCATGATTATTGGCAGCGTGTCTTTATGAAGTGATGTCTCTCATTTGACTTCGCCAATCACAATAACCTTACTACAACGTCACAAGTCTGTGATTTGCCAGTAAAACCCCAAGACACGTCACACCTAAGACGTCCAATCACTGATTATGAAGCAGAGATGCAGATGTTCACGTAAGTCATTGAAACAAAGTGCGGCAAAATTATTTTCACAAATTTAGGGGTCCCTAAGTATCAGTAATACATGCTAAAACTAGTTCAAATTTGAAACAGACTTACAAAAAATATTTTAGTCATTTACAGTAAAGTAAATACTTATAATAACGACATAATATAGGAGTAAAATACTTTTTTCTAGAACTGATTCAAATAAGAATATTTATACACGTTTAACAATTGGCACACCACAGACTAGATAGTAATACAGATCTGAAATGACGTGGCGGCTCATTTGATACGGGCGAACTTCGCCGCTTATTGGCTGCCCGAGGTTGTTGATACCAGTCCTGTGTATGTTTGGTTCCTGCATGTTACTGCAGGTTTCCTATTGGCCTGGCTGCCGACTAGCAATGCAGCCACCTTCACTGATTTGTGGTAGGCGTCTCTGCCATGTTGCTGGTCAGGGAAGCCATTTTACTGACTGAGTTTGCCGTCCTACCTGCTGTTTCACTTCTGTATTCCTAAGCATTCTGTGACCTAGTCTAGTGATACGTAATGCCGTACAACTGGAAGTCCATGCATGGTGACACGTACAGTTGAGGGATGGTTTGTCGCTCTGATGGTCTCACGGGAAGTGAAAGTGTCTCTCCCCAGCAGCGAACAACCCCTTGTGTACGGCGCCAGTGCGGCCTTTATGCGAACCTCCGCCGTTACAGGGGCTGAGTTACTGCCACGCATAAACCACCCCCTCACACCCCTCCCCGCGATATCTTCGTCTTTACACCTCCTCGCGACAGAAATCTTCGCCGTTAACACTTTAACTGGCCGCCCTCGCTTCCGTCCCCTGCCCTGACGATAAACCGTCAAACTGCATCCCTTTCTCCTCAGTTACCCCCTGCCTCCGCCATCTTTTCATCCCTTCTGCACGACCGAGCTTGTTGATGGCTTCCTAGCCCTTGTCAATCCAGCACACGCAACAACTGGGTACACAACTTAAGCTAAACTGAATTTTTTTTTTTTTTAACTAAGTATTGGGCTGGGTTGTTATAATTACGTACTTATTTTACCAAAATGTTATGTTACCTGAAATAAATCTACGATAGTCTACATACCTGCTTTTGTTGACCCAGCAAATTATGAACTGAAGTTTAGTTGATAACGTACTTATGCCTCGTAGAGAAAATTGGTTTATGCAAATGTTCCAGTTTGTTTCGAAATAAACAAATGAATTTTATTGTTGGTACAGCCAAATGTTATTATTTGTGACAGATAGGGTTTGTAATACATGTGTTAATTAGGATGCTAGAAAGTATATTTATTAGAGGACAAAAATTTAAAAGAATAATTCGCAGATATCACGTGAAACAAAAAAATGGATATTTATTTTACCTTAACCTCAAGTTACAAAAAAATATAATTTTGTAATATTATCATTATCAACAAGGATGTAATAACAAGGAAAGCAATGCTATACATCCTGAACTGTCATGGAGATGCGTATATTATATATTTTTCTGCTGCAGAGGCTGTGAGTGCTGCCTGAACTAAATATAACGGAAATCGCTGAGGCAGCGTTTGGCCCAAGGAGGTTATAACCTCCTTGGTTTGGCCCTGTAAATGTACCCTTGAAAAATCAACAAGTACCCATGTAAAAATAAGAAACTGTATTTTCACATGTGAATAAAATTGTATGTGCACAGACACCACATTGTATCTCTAAAAAAAATAGTATTACTTGTGTACAGTATTTGTATTTCTAGCCAACCATAGTCGTTATGTTGCTTCACTTCTCTCTTGGCGGGAGTTCATTTCGCTTGTAGTATTTCCATAACGCATTAAGAAATGCGTTTGTTTTGGACTTTATATTCTTTAATTCAACATTTTGAACTGACAAAAATGTTACACATACATAGACAATGTTAAGAGATGATGGTTTATCGCGGGAAAACTTGACTGTTTGCTGGATTTCAACACACGTTCAGCTTATCAAATTATTACTGGCTTTACCTTGTACTTGGAGCTGTAACCCTGTTTGACTTATCCAATAAGAATCCCGCTATTGTAATATTTGATGCCTGTTGTTATGTCAGACGTAAATAACCTAATCATACATTTTGCTAGAAACTACAGCGTTTTCAAGCATATGTTTGCCCGAAACGTTTTCGCTATTTCCCATCATATCTAACAGTGTTGTCATTGTATTTCTATGTAATCATAACATTAGATTACCAACTGTTCTTTGTACAAAGTGGCAAATCAAATAATTGTATGCAATCTATTTTTGAGTGGTATTATCCTATTTTGAAATGAAACTGTCCTTGCACATAGCCCGTTTTTTTACATAAATAATAATAAATAGCATACGCCAATCGTGGTACTGCACTGACTCTCCGTGTTCTGTCATTGTCATTTAGGAACAATAATATCTCAGGCGTTACAGAAACTTTTATTCAAAAAGTTTTCTTTGGAAATAATATTTTGATCTTTATGGCAAACAGTAGATTTCATTAGACATAAAATTTGTCATAAAAATATATTTAAAGATACATTTATATAAAGATTAGTTGCTATAAAAATCTGCTTTTGTTGCAAAACAGAAGTGTTTTTGTAAAGTGAAACTTAGCAGTTACGATTCCACGCCAAAATGTAGGGAAATTGAGCAACTAAGTTGGACACCTGAGGGAAGGCAACATTTCTCGGGGCTTCTTCTCTTGGACACGCGATATTGTGATCAGACAAGTCTTCTTCGTGGCTTGTGTATCAAAATTTTGAAGCCGTAATTAAGGAAGGCAGCACGCAAAAGCAGGTTTCTCACTTTGTATGTGGGGCGTGTTGATTCGCACGGTTGGCAGCGCTGTCAGGCCAGTGAAAACAACACCGCTGCCTCGTTCTTCGAGGCCTTGCACGCTAAGACTTTATGCTCATCTGGAGAGGAGGCACGACTGGAGAAGTTTCACGTCCCAACACACAGCAGTCATCTGTACTGGATAGATTTACATAAACTATGTCATTAGAGGAAAGCTACGCGCACAAACATTCTAGCGAAAATTGGATGACCCATACTTAAGGCCTCGATCTTCAGTTTTGCAGTGGTTTCGAAAATATTTTTTTTAACGCAAATTAATACATTTATCAAAAATTCATGCTTAAATTATTAACACTTAAATATCATCGTTTGTATCTAAATTATTATGTTGCAATACACCAAACGGATTTTTAGATTTTTGCCCATGAAACATCACACATTTTGTTGTTAAAATAAGCCAAAATGAAGCAAAATAATTTTTTGCTAGCAAACGGTACATTATTTTAAAAAAACGCTCTGGCAAAATTGTGTACCGTATGACTGTACACAGTCTCAAATTTTATCAAAGTATTTGGTTTAAAAATTTTCGAGTTATTTGCAATTGTTTGAAGTAAATGAAAGAGCATGTCCTTAAAGAACTGAAATATTTGCGTTTTCTATTAGGCGCAAGGTAGAATTTAAAAAAACTGAAAGTTTGTATCCATTACGCAACTGGTCCTACACTTATTTGACACTTGCTAGAGGCCGTCTTGTCGATAATAAATAATTAAGAGATAATGGGTTATCACGAAAATGTTTTGTCCCAACGTACTCTTGAAAACACTGCAGTTTCTTGATACATGTATGATTGGGTGATATATGTCTGACACAACGTCGCCGTCTGCAGACCAATAACAGGCATAAAATATTACAATAGCGGGATTCTTATTGGCTCCGTCAAATAGAGTTACAACTCCAAGTGCAAGCTAAAGCCAGTATCTTTTGATAAGCATTCAGCAAACAGTCAAGTTTTCCTGCGATAAACTATCATCTCAATAACTAATGCAGACATATTCATGTGGTATCGCTTCATCAGCGAGCAACTAATAAACAGCTGTTGTTTACTTGAGCACACATATATTCTTGGAGTCTAGCCTACAGATCAGCGAACCCACGCATTTTTCCCGTATCTTCCAATACTTCAAATTAATTTGAGGAACTTCCTGGTGTCTTACAATTAGTTAGCTTTAAATTAAATATTTTATACCTAGGATACCCTTGTGCGTAACTCAAACCAATAATGATGATGCTCGTTGTTAAGAACCGGAGAATTTCATGAATTAGTTTGACGATTAGTAGAAAGAGTGAAAAATTGCGAAAACCTTTCGTGCCAAAGTAGACTCCAAAGCTCTCTGGCATATTGCGTCTTATATGATTGTACGAGGATAATTTAGACTTTTAAAATTATTACAGACGAGTAACAAACTATCAGTATAGGCGTACCAGATATTTCATTGGCCCGGTTAAATGTAAAAACACTAACCAAGATGGATTCGCAATGCCCCGACGACGCCTACACAGCAGCTCCGACGCGACGGTAAAACAACCACGACGATTCTGGTCGCGTTCACAATGCTCTGACATGCGGCTTGTCGTAAGTTATAGCCGACGACAGTGCCAGAAAGTAGGTGCCACAATATTTTATTTATTGTATTATTTCAATCAGTTGCTTCACGAAAAAACACATGAAATTCTAAAAAAAAAAAAAAAATATATATATATATATATATATATATATATATCATGAAAAAGTAAAGGGTAACACTAGTATAACGCATAATGTTCTTCGCTAAAATTAAAATACTTTAAGAAAAACAAAAGAAAAAACGGTTGTTTATTATTTATTCGCAAACAACCTAGTTGTTTTGTTTATAAACATGCAAAGAGTATCCGACGCGAAAACCAACTGAAGCGAAGGTACGTTTGGTGAAGTTTATCTATTTTCGTACATGTAAAACATGCCAAGTATTCTCAGTTGCAAGTAAATTTCAATCTGTAATGTTGCATTTCCTTTCCCTACATGGCCCGACACGGCGAAAATTAGAAATATAATCTACTTTCGTCGGGCTGTTCGGGCAGTAATTTTGTCGGCCTGATGCTTGTTTTTATTGGTTGCTGCTCAGATTTTGTTGTGTCGGGCTCATCTTGGTATTGTGTATAACGGAATAAGAACATCGGTCACGTAGTTACTACACTGGAACATTGCAAACCGTTAACTTTACCACCGATATATCACTATCTCTCTCGCTTTCTAAATATAAATTATATTCCAAACAGAAGTAAAAATGTAGCTGGATTAACTTCTTCTGCCACGTCCTGCTAAAATACGAGTCAATTACAAACTAGCAATATAGCATAGACCCAATATTTCGCCAGGTCCAGAGTGAAAATGAGGACATGGAGTCAGCAAACAGATTTCAAAGACTATCGAGTCTAGTCTGAAGGTCGTTACATTCGCGAAATTTTCCTATCGCTACACATTGAAAGACAGAAAAATATTATGCTATTGTTAGGGATGATGATTTATCGCGGGAAAAGTTGATTGTTTCTGAGGCTTCAACATATTGTAGTCATTTTTAACCGACTTAAAAAAAGAGGAAGTTCTCAATTCTATTTTTTTATGTTTGTTACCACAGAACTCCGTCATTTATAAACCGATTCGGAAATTATTTTTTGTTGGAAAGGGGATATTTTCAAGGGGGGTCCCATTTTAATTTCATTGGCATTGGACCTTGGATTTCGAGGATACACCAGGGAAATAACAATAATTGTATATTATTGTCATAATAAATTTATTGTATTCTAAGTAGTCTAAAAATAACGTAAAAATGCCGACCTCTTAGTGCATTTTTTCACAGTAGATTTTTTTAAGTGGGTGTTTTTTTTTTTTTTTCGTTAAAAATTATTGACGCATTTCTTTCGTTTCTGGTAAATACCTATTTGACTAGGCCAATGCTAATTCTTATGAGGCACGACTGTATGTCTGTGATTTGTCTGTGAACTGCTAAGCCATGGCCGCAAGACGCTATACTGATTTGGAGAATACCCTAACAGAAGAGATTCTCGCGACTTTCCATCATCTCTAGTTAATGTAATTGACAGATGACTACGCCCATTCGTGAAATAGACTAAATAACACGAAGGGACTCTTTATTTTCGCGAAAAGATTCTTGCACCTCCGTAGATCTGCTTTGTGGTCAATAATCGAATGTTTTTAACTCTCAGCGTCTTGGAGATCTACCCACATACCACAGACGTGTGACGTTTCAGTAAGCTTGTTCTTATTGGCTCAGTCAAATAAGTGACGCCTATACACAAATACACGCTGCAATAATCACAAAGCAGAGCTAACAGATATTAATACAAGTCATTGAAACAAGTTGTTGCAAAATTCTTCCCGTCAAAAATCGATGGTTCTAATCATCCGAGCAGCGTCATCCCTAGAGATCCAAATATTTCGCGAAATCATTTGCGAAGGCGTTATATTTAAACCTTCTGTACACGTTAATTACTGTCCCGATGTGATCACTCTTACTTAGACTCTTCCTTGTGTATTTTAAACCAATAACATACCTGCACGAAGACACTCGCTGACTCCCGCTCTACCTTGCCACTTGTACAACTATCCACTCACTGGAGCAGCTGATAATGAACAAGTACCTACGTGTACACAGGACTGTGGCACAGAATATTGAGGAATACAGAAGTGAAATAGCCGGTAGGACGGCGAACTCAGTCACAAGGTACGTCAGAAACATGACGGAGATGCCTACCACCAATCAGCGTAAGGCGACTGGTCTGCTAGCGGGCAGCCAGGCCAACAGGAAACCTGCAGTAACATGCAGGAGCCAAACATACACGAGGCTGGTATCAACAACCTCGGGCAGCCAATAAGCGGTGAAGTTCGCCAATATAAAATGTGCCGTCACGTCACTTCACGTCTGTATTACTATTTAGTATAGACCCGTAATTTTCGCGAAAAGAATTTAGCTCCACTTTGTTTCAGTGACTTACGTGCACATCTGCAGCTCTGCTTCATAATCAGTGATTGGACGTCTTAGCTCTGACGTGTCTTGGGGTTTTACTGGCAAATCACAGACTTGTGACGTTGTAGTAACGTTATTGTGATTGGCAAAGTCAAATGAGAGACATCGCTCCACAAAGACACCCTGCCAATAACCATGAAGTAGAACTGCAGATGGAAACGTAAGTCACAATTGCCAGTGGAGTCCAGCCGGCAGGTTGTTGAACTCACATAAATTCTGGGTCTCCAGCTACCACCCTCCACAAGAAGCATGTCGGAGCTTCTCGAGGGACAGAGGTGTCCGAGGATAGACAAGCACAAATATCTTCCAGTCCTTGAAAAAGAGTCACACTTGTACAGTAGGTAACTCACACCTTGCGCCCAATTACTGCTCGCGAGTCGCCCCTGAATATTCCGCCCCTACACCCCTTCCCCTCCCTGTAACCACCACTAACCCGTTCCTCCCCCTTTTAATTAATCCTTTGTGGCCCGGGGCCGCGTGTTTTACGACTGGCGAGGCATTAGGGGCTGGAGTGGCGCGTGGCTGGAGTTTTATATCCCTGCGCGCCGCGTGTCTCCCGCCCTTACTGCCCTGCACAACTACAAAGGGAGGGGAGGAGGCTGTTGAAAATCCTCGTCAAAATTTGTTGTCGGCCGCGGCGGCATTTACTGCTGCCGGGATGACGCCATATTGCGTGCGTTCCCGCCGCGTCGTATAATGCAGACGCCGTTGTGAGCAGCAGAGTGGGCTATGACTGTGTTTAGTTTCTTGGGCATACTACATTGCGATATAGATGATTGGCAAAGAATACTGAAGATAGCAGAAAATCATAAATAAGCAGAGTATACTTTAGTCAACAGAATACACACACAACATAAAATTCCATATATGAAACAGGGTAACATAAAAACATGGACAGACAGATAAGATCAGTTGGTCTCGTGTTCCTGAACCCTGTGTGTCTCTACCTGATGACGGGAACAGATCCTGGTTCCAGAAACGCCGTTATACTGTTTGTCTGGAAAATCACTGTGTTTTGTTTCGTCTCATCGTTATGTCGCATGTTGTTTTTCAGTTCGTGTCTGATATCTACTGTGTTTTTCTTTGGTCTCATTGTGTGTTGCATGTTGTTTTCTGTTCGTGTCTGATATAATACTGGTTTTGTTTCGCCTCAGTGGTGTGTCGTAATTTTTATTTTTTATTATGTGGGTTATAAATATTTTTCTGTTTGTCACTTTGCTAAAGCAGACCTCAAACTTGGGTTGTGTGCCTTGGTGGTATCTTGGGTTTTCCTTTTGATTTTTTTATTCCTTAACTGTTTGTTCTTTATTCTATTTGACCCGATTCCATTTATGGAATGTCATGTTGTGTATGTGTCCCGTTGACTAAAGCATACTCCGCTTATTTAAGTTTAGTTTTCTTTGACAGTCATCTATATCGCAATGGAGTATGTCCAAGAAACTAAATCCAGTCATGTACTACCATTGCACAGTTCTCTCAAAGATCATAGAGTGGGTCTCAAGAGCCTATGATTTTTCGTGAAAATAATTCTGTACCAAGTGGTTTCAATGTCTTATCACTAGGGTCCGGTAGTTTTCGCGAAAATATTTTTGCCCCACTTTGTTTCAGTGTCTTACGGGCACATCTGCAGCTCAACTTCATGATTATAGGCAGAGTGTTTTTATGCAGAGTCATTATTCATTTGACTGTGCCAATCAGTACATGGATAACTGTGACACAACACGTCTGTGATTTGCGGGTTTAACCTCCAGACGTTGTATGTTACGGCATCCAATCACTGACCACAAAGCAGAGATGCAGGTGCGCACGTAAGACACTGAAACAAAGTCGGGCAAAAATCTATTCACGAAAACTACCGGGCCCTACTTGTGTGTCAATCTGCAACTCAGCTTCGTGGTCAATGATGGGAAGTTTTTAACTCTCATTGTCTTGGTGTTCTGCCAACAAATGACTAGAGACCCAGAAATTTCGCGAATTCATCCGAGAAGACGTGAGATTTCAAACTCCAGAACTCGTTAGCTACTTTCACGACTGGGTATCTGTTACTGAAACTCTTCCTTCAGGACTGTGAACTAGAGACATGAAAAATTCGCGTTAATTTCTGACAGCTGACTAGACTCCAAGTGACTATAGGCTCGTTCGACGTCTCCCGCTGGCCGATATTGTCGTGACTTGCCGCGGAGAATGCTTACACGGTAGAGAGGCCAATCTCTGTAAAGACGTAACACACATAAATGACAACAAATAAAAGTTAATGGCCAATTGAATCACATATTATGCTTTGTTATGTATAGGAAAGTGAAGTTTAGTCTGCTACCAAATGACAACGCGAATTTTGCATGTCTCTACTGTGAACCAATAGAAAGCGCGCGTGAAAACACTCACTGACTGCCACGCTACTTTGTTATATGTACAACTGGCCAATCTTTGAATCAGCATCCAATAAATAAGAAGCTGAAGATATAGTGTATACAGGACTGTGAAATCTAGCCGGCAGGACGTTAAGAGCCAACTTGTCCGGGTCTCAACAAATGACAGACATGTGGTGTCGCAGTTACTTTATTCTCGCTGCCATGGTCAAATTAAAGATGCGTCTTCAAAAATACATGCTGCAAATAACCTTGAAGCACAGATGCCGGTGTGGCCGTAAAGCATTGAAACAAGACATTGCAAAATTATTTTCCCCAAATAGCAATGGCTCTAACTATCTCTAGCGTCAGAATATTTTAGTACGAGGTAGGTTTATATTGCATTTGCATTGTCTCAAACAAATAGAAGCGAAGAATTTTAGAGATTTTGTATGAGAATACGTTAGATTTCAAACTCTCATTCTCGCGACTTACCTTCACTAACTCCCAGCACAGACTAAACAGTAATACAGATATGAAATGACGTTGTGGCTCATTTGACACGGGCGAACCTCGCCGCTTATTGGTTGCCCGAGGTTGTTGATACCAGCCCCGTGTATGTTTGGCTCCTGTATGTTACTGCAGGTTTCCTATTGGCCTGGCTGCCGGCTAGCAAGGTAGTCGCCTTACGCTAATTGGCGGTATGTGTTTCCGCCATACTGCTGGCGTGTGTGACTGAGTTCCCCGTTCTACTGATTGTTTCACTTCTGTATTCCCAAGTATTCTGTGCCCCCATGCTACCTTGTCACTGGAGCAGCGGACAATAAACAGGTTGCTAGTGACAAAGTGCACACAGAACTGTTGAGCGCAGCAGGAAAGTCGTTGCAGCCGCACTCATGAAATCACTTCTAAAGTTATATTTTCAGCCAATTCGTATCTCTGCGCGAGTAACGACTAGCGACGGGAAATGAATAACCTCTCTGGACACGTCAGTTAATTCTTGCGCGTTTAAGATAAATCGTGCAGTTGGCAAGAACCCATATATAGGGACCTTGTTTTTTCACGAAAAGCATTTTGCCACAGTTTGTTTCAGTGCCTTGCGAGCACATCAGCAGTTCTGATTTGTGGTTATTGGCAGCGTGTCTGTGTGAAGAACCGTATCTCATTTGACTAAGCCAATTACAATAACATTCCTGCAACACCACACATCTGTGATATGCCGTTAGAATCCCAAGGCTCGTGACACGTAAGGCAGCGAAACAAAGTGGAGCAAAATTATTTTCGCGAAAAACAAGGGTCCCTAGCTATATATTTTGATGAAAAATAAGTTATTTAAGTATACACAATACAAGTATGACAATTTCGGTTGATTTTGTTTCAGTACTGTAGCATTTAAATAGGAAAATACAAGGAATTATATTGGGTAACTTCGCTGCCAACCATACAAGCAGTAAGGGAACTATATACTTAATGTTGAATTATATGCAATAAAGGCTAGTAATATTTTTTAAAGGTTACATTTTTAGTGCTCACCTTATCCCGAACGACCTATATCACGGTTTCTACAGATAAACCACACCAGTCAAACGTTTAGGGGATTGGCATATTGATTATGCCATCCCTGTTATGAAGTGTGTGACAGCGTCACGGGGTTGGATAGCTTTGATGAAAGGAGCTTAGGGAATTATAAAGGTTTTAATGAGAGTGTAATCTTCCGGGCGAATAATGACGTGGAAAAAGAGACAATGGAAGGGTATGCGGAAGGCAACGTGGAAAATACAGTAGTGAAGTCAAGGTCTGAACGTGTAGCAAAAACACCAGAACACTTAAAATATTATGTACAAAAAGCAGATCAGATGTTCAGAGCAGAGTTTCCGGTCTGCTCAAACAATGAACGTATTAGCTCTTCTACAAACACGTTTCGTATGGTATGTTCAGATAAGACGTATATTATGATCAGTGTGTATGGTTATTAAGTTCTAGCAGTTACTTAGTAATATATTATGAGTGTAAATAAAACCCAACCTGATTAGTGAGATGGGCAATGTGCGTAAAATACTGGACTCTCAGGGTTTGGAACATTGTCTACTCAGCCTATAGAATGCCTAGGATTATCCTGACTGTATTTATTTACTTGGACATACTCCATTGCGAAATAAATGACTGTCAGAAGAAAACTAAAAATAAAACGAAATCTGATATCTACTGTGTTTTTGTTTCGTCTCATCGTCGTGTCACATGTCAACATATGTTTATATTTTTATTTTTGTTATTTCATTTATTGTCTGTTTGTTCCTTGTTTTTCTACCCGATTAAATTTTTGGAATTTTATGTTGTGTATATATCCTGTTGACTAAAGCATACTCTGGTTATATATGTTATTTTTGTCTTAGTTTTAGTTTTCTTTGACAGTCATTTATTTCGCAATGGAGTATGACCAAGTAAATAAATTCAATCATGCACTCCCATTGCACAGTTCTTTCAAAGATCGTAGAATTATCCTGACGCCCTTAATTGAAGTGTCGCTAAAATTCCCTGCGCGCAGCAGACAAACTAGTAAAACTTGCTGTAGAACGTCTTCACGGCAATTGGAACGCTGAGAACAGCTCCATTGTTCCATTCCATTATTACTAAATGACAACATGCCATCTGCCTCATTCGCACAGTCTTGTGGTCCTGCCAACAATACATTACTGCCACCATGCATTTCAAATTTTCCCGTTTTTCTGTTCGATACTCTATAGTTCAATTATTCTTTATCACCTCATGTTTGCATTATAAGCAAAATATTCACAATGACAGAGAAAGCTAACGCATACATATGCTGAAGTTCTTCCATGGAAACCCACCCAGGTCGAAATTTTACGTGCACTGTTTGTGGAAGAAACACACTGATTAGATTTAATTTTTCTCCAGACTAGTCGAAAACGTCATATTGGAAATTAGGGCCTATATTTCTAACCTGTAGCAATATTCTCCTCCGCTGAAATATATAAATTAGTTTTCATCCGTTCGAAAGCCCTGTAACGTTAAGTAATCCCTTGATAAATTGTTACGATTTAAAAACCTAAAAAAGTAATCACAAAGTGATATTTCATTGGCAAAATCCATTTGTCCATTTATTTCAATTTGACGTAAAGAAAGTATTGTTGAAGGTACCATAATTCTGTTAAAATAAGGATAACAGTCCAGTACGGTTGATAGTACAACATAAATTACTCCCGCGACAATGTGTTACATAGAAGTAAGATGATCTTTTATTCCATATTGTTACTTGTACAGAACAAATTGTTGAAGGAACAATCCAGATAATACCAACAACCGTACTGAATAGTTATCCGTATTTTAACAGAATTATGGTACCTACGTAGAACAATAGTTTTCTTTCAGTTTCCACGGGAACCCCTGGGGCTGTTAGGCGAGGGAGACACTAGGGTGATTCACCATTGTCTTCCACTAGGATGGGAGTATTGTAGTACGGACATATATGTGTGTGTTTGTTTGTTAAGGCCATGGTCTTTCATTTATTCCGACTGTGTACAGTCGTACGGTACACAATTTTGCCAGACAGTTTTTTAAATACGTTTGGTAGAAAAATATTTTACTTCATTTCGGCTTATTTTGGCAACAAAATATGTGATATTTCAAGGGCAAAAATCTAAAAATCCGTTTGGTGTATTGCAACAGAAAAATTCAGATACAAACGATGATATATAAATGTTAAATCCGTAAGAATGAATTTTTTATATATGTATCAATTTGTGTTATATAAAATGTATTTTCGAAACCACTGCAAAACTAATTAACGAGGCCGTAACGGTGCCTCTTAGCCTGGCGCACATGGGCATTGGGAGAGATCACGCTCTACCACACAGTGTTACGAACTTCTGAGGCACAGTCTCTGACGCCGGAACCTAGTGCGTTTAACTGCGGCGCAAGAGATCACGCGTAACGAATTAGTAACTCTGGATAAATATTTACTCATAAAGTTGGCAAATACCATTATCTAGGATTGTCATTGAGTATTTTATCCATAGTGGCTTCGAAAAAGCGTAGAAATCAGCAGCGTTTATTTATCTACCACGTACACTTAAGCACCGCTTTGGTTGGGAGCACTGTATGTTGGAGACTGGAGCTGCGGGAGGTCGGACCACAAAGATCTCCCTTGTGTTGGCTGCACTTCCAGACCTCTCCTTGGTGCAGGACCTGCAGGGAGGTCATCTGTCAGACTGCATCAACCCCCCTCCCCTCCCACAAGTGTCACGGCTCATCACGTCACGTACTCATTACGATAGCGAGCACTCATTAATAACGGCACCGCTGAACAGACAGATAACTTAGTGCACATGGACACGTGCACATCTTTCTTGTGAGCATCAAAGGTGTCCAAGAAAGGGAACATTAGCCAGCGTTCTAGCACAGACTAAATAGTAATACAGACGTGAAATGACGCGCCGGCTCATTTAGTGGCGTGGCATGGAATGTTCCAAGGAGTGCGGTGTTTAGCAATGACAAGGGACCACAGTTTTTGGTGGAAAATATTTCTGCATCAGTTTGCTGTGCCTCGTGTGCTTCAGGGCCCGGTAGTTTTCGCGAAAATATTTTTGCAACACTTTGTTTCAGTGCCTTACGTGCGCACCTGCATCTCTGCTTTGTGGTCTGTGATTGGATGCCGTAACATACGACGTCTGGAGGTTAAACCCGCAAATCACAGACGTGATGTGTCGCAGTTATCCGTGTACTTACTGGTGCAGTCAAATTAATAATAACTCTGCTCAAAAATACTCTGCCAATAATCATGAAGTTGAGCTGCAGGTGTACACGTAAGACACTGAAACAAAGTGGGGCAAAAATATTTTCGCGGAAACTACTGGGCCCTAGTTACTGCAAATCACGAGCGTGTGTTATTCGCAGTAAGCTTATTCTGTCTGGTAGGGTCACATAGAAACGTCTTTACACAAACACACTCTGCCAATAACAGAGAAGCAGAACTGCGTATGTGGAAGTAAGGCATTGAAATATGTTGGGGCAGAAATATTTTCACGATAATCAGCAGCTCTGTTTAATGTTTTTTTTTTTTTTTTGGCGCTTCTTTGTTCAGATACGTGTATCATTTGACTACGCTAGTACGAATAATGACTAGGGACCCCTGTTTTTCGCAAAAAAAAAAAGTCTCCTCATGTTGTTTCCGTGCCTTACGTGCACATCTGCAGTTATGCTTCGTGGTCAGTGATTGGATATTTTAACTGCCACGAGTCTTGGTACTCAACCGGCAAATCACAGACGTGTTGTTTTGTAGTAACCTTATTCTCATTGGCATAGTTAATTGAGAGACGTCACTTCGCAAAGTCAAGATGCCAATAACCACGAATCAGACTTGCATACGTGTACGTAAGGCTTTGAAACAACACTGAAAGAAAAATTTTCTAGGAAATCTCCCCTGCTAAATTATTTTGTTGTAACCACAAAATAATTTTGTGGTGGCCACAATACTTTAGTGTTGGTAAAATGTTTTTGTGGTGGCCACAATATTTTAGTGTTGCAACAAAATGTTTTTGTGGTGGCTGCAACATTTTAGTGTTGTCAACAAAATGTTTTTATAATGTCCATAAAATAAATTTTGTAGGGTAAATACCTACAAAATATTTTGTAGTCACCACAAAAATATTTTTTTCCCATGAAGTTAGTGCAGTAAATATTACACGAGAATTCTGTTAGACCTGTACCTTCATCTAAACGTTACATAAAATACTTTTTTCCCTGTTAAGTAGGTGAGTGTATCATGCAGGTTTACTATTGGTCCAGAGTTCTCAAGGACGAGTTAAATCAAAAGTAGCCGAATCACGAAAGCAAGTCACAAGTGCAGCTGCCTGAAATCTAACTCCATAATAAATTAAACACGCAAAATTTCGAGTTCTCCTCTTACATTTTGCGGGAATTTATTTTCCCCTCCCCTTCTCAGGCGTCGGGTTCTGAGCGCTGGGCGAACGGCGCGAAATTCGCGTAGGCGGCACTGCGGCCGACAGAAACGTCGCGGGTGACCCTCGTCTGTCTTCATCACCGCTCCACCAATCAGCGAGCGGAGACTCCCCTCCCATCAACAACTTCTTGTGCCTTCATAAAACACTCCTCCAGACTTTCTCGACACCGTGGCATTCGCACTCTTCTGCGTGCCCTGCAAACATTACCCCCTCGCCCATATCCCCTTCCGAACCTTTTTTAAACTTGTCCCAAATTCTCCAAAATAGAAAGTATCTGGCGCGCGGCCCGCGGAGTTGCCATCTTTTGTCCGCGAAATGTCAGCCTCGCCGTCTCCTCCTCCTAAACCCAACTCCCCTTTCACCTAAAAAAAATTCAACAACCGTCACGCTTTTTTTTTTTTTTTCGTCACTCCTTCCCAGAGACTCTGAATCTGCATCCCGATATGTGACACATACAGTAGGAAAAAGTAGTCGCGATGTTTCAGCGATATGCTCTGCACTGTAATAATAATAGTTATAATTAGAGATGGTGGTATATCGCAAAAATGTTTTGTGTCAACATACCCTTGGAAACACTGTAGTTTCTTGTGACATGTATGATTGGGTGATATACTTCTGACACAACGTAGCTATTTGCTTACCAATAACAGGCATCAAATATTACAATAGCGGGATTGTTACTTGCCTAGTCAAATAGGTTAACAGCTCCAAGTACAAGGTAAAGCCAGTAATCTTCTGGTAAGTTGAACGTGTATTGAAATCCAGCAAATAGTCAAGTTTTCCAGCGGTAAACCATCATCTCTATTTATAGTAATAGGGTCCTCTGTGGTCGAGGGGTCAGACCTCTTGCCTCCCACACTGTTCGATACCCGACGGATTCGGTCCCGAACTTTTCGCTTGAGGAAAATGTGGTGAACGTTGCCGTTGGCCGGCGGGTTTTCTCGGGGAACTCTCATTTCCCCCGCCTCTCTCATTCCGTCGCCGCTCCACACGTATCTCACCCTTACCTCACCCATTCCTCTGGTCGGAGGGCGACAGACATATCTCTCTAGTCGAGCAACCGGCCTAAACTTCACCCCGGCCTTCTCTTATATGAAATGTGAATAATAATACTTAAAAAATAATAAATACAGTATATAATAAACAATAAAATCTATAGGGCCCAATAAGCTGAAGAATACTACGTATTTCAGAGCAAACAATATACCTAACAGATATCTAATATAACATATTACGTGACATGAAGAAACACAGACTGAAATTTTACGGGGACATCAAAAGAATGCCGGACACCCAACAAACCAAACAGATCTTCTAATACACAGAAAGCATTAAGAACATGAAGTGGATTATCGAAGTCAGAAAAGAAATGGAGAATGCTGCTGCATAACAGACCCAGATATACAAGACAGACAAACATCCAACCACGAAATACTCAAGTGGAAAGTGAGCCAAGAGGGGAAGAAATTCTAGACAGGAACAATTTAGTTGGAAGAGCTGAAGAGAATGCATAGTGAGACGATGAAAGAAGTGAGGCGCTTGAGAAAACCACGCATCAAGTAGATGCTCGCGTGGTCCTCTAGTGGCCTACACGTGTATAAATAATAATAATGTATTAATTTGTATCATTTATTAGTAGAGCTATGAACTCGTCCTGAAAATAATTTTGCCTCTTTCAGTCTCAGTGCCTCGCGCGCACATCAGCAGTTCTGCTTCGTAGTCAGTGATTGGCTGTTTTAACTGTCACGTGTCCAAAATCACAGACGTCTGGTGTTACAATACGCATATTGTGATTGGTCCAGTCTAATGCGATCTGTCCCTTCACAAAGACACGCTGCCAGTAACCATGAAGCAGAGCTGCAGATGTTCACTGAAGGCAGTGAAACAAACTGGGACAAAACGCATTATTGTAGGTAAATTTTTGCTCGTTAAGTTGGCAAAAAGTAATTTTCTATTGATGTCGTTTTGTAGTTTTTTCCCATTTTGTATACCAAAAAACTAGTGGATTTCAATTGGTGCTTTCAGAGTTATTTATCTGTCACTCTTAAGGCAACCGCCTGCCTAGGCCAACCAGAGGTGTGCCGAGCTTCGGCCGTTACAAAATTATTCGAAAACGTTTCATGGAGCATAATTGATAGCATCCATAGATTGTTACACCTTTGTGTATAACCCATTAAAGGTTCACCACTATCATTAAGGCATATTTTCTAGTGTCTGAAAATAGGTGTTTTTTGCGGAAGTATTTAAGTGTAAGTACTTTGTCTCAGTATATTTTAAAACATATATGCGTGTACAATACATCTTTATATTTAAAGTTACGTCATAAAATGATATGGTCACCACTGAATGTCTGATAGAGGGTGACTTGCTGCTAGGGGCTAGGGTGAGGCGTGATGTGCACGTTGTGTCGCCATTATAGCTTCTACACTTCTTGGCCTTGAACACGCAAAATACGTTCACCCAGGCTACCACATTAAGGCCCCCGTCTACAGCAATGTTCATTGTCATATTTTAATTTTTATATTCGTACCAGGTACTTTTCCTTATTTTATAAATTAAATTGTGACTTAAGTTTGCTCTTATGATTTTTTTATCTGTCACAGTTTTTGCATAACGGCTCGTAAATGTCAAAATTTGCATGGTTACGATTTTAAGTACGACAGAAGAAATTCACTGTGAATAACGATGTTGTAGGCTGTGACAGGCCCATATGGTCGCCACCCCGATTTAGTATATTCAATAGTCATCAGTGTCAACCATCATAAATTAATGTGCAATAATATCTATGTCTTGCGACCATTCATTCTCCTCGTCATTGTATCACGATCACATTGCAATAGTTCTCATCGAAATGCCATTACTACACCAAGTTTTATGTTAAAAATAAGAAATTGTATATATTTTGTACTTGTGAAGACGAGGGAGAGACGAGCAGGTGCATAGTGTGTCTTGGGGCCTCACCCCACCCCCGCTCGAACCACCTCCCTAGCTGGTCACGAGGGGAGGGGTCCAGCCAATGGCTTTGCTAGTTGTTACAGTGTAATAGATGTGTAGTAATTAAGAGATCAATAATGTGAACAAGTAAATGAACCATTTTTTGTAAATGTATGTAAATAGTGACAAGAAATTAAGCAATGATTTAATAAATACAGTTCTGGCCGAAATTGTTGTCCTCGAGAGGCGGGGCCATCGGGTGTAAGCTGACTCCTGATTGGCCCAAAGGGAACCGGAGCTTGCTGTCCAAGTGACGGGGGGTTTTGGCGCAAATCGGGAGAAGCGAGCCGGCGTCGGTCCGGGACGGACGTTGTGAAGCCGAGGAGGTCGTCGGCGAGTCGCGGCGACGGTAGGGCAGAGTGCCACCGTCAGGCGTCGAAGCTAGGCGTCGGGACGCGAGGAGAAGCGAGCCGGCGTCGGTCCGGGACGGACGTGGTCAAGCGAGGAGGTCGTCGGCGAATCGCGGCGACGGTAGGGCAGAGTGCCACCGTCAGGCGTCGAAGCTAGGCGTCGAGACGCTCAGTATTGTGGGCCGAGGTGCCATCGTTGTTGTTTTGGGCGTCGGGACGCCATTAAGTGTTCACCGAGTCACAAAGTACGTCAGGCCGAGACACCTCTGGGTAGTAAGTGGAGAGAGACAGTG
>PNEQ01078439.1:0-66109 GCA_003012365.1 Medauroidea extradentata | reverse complement strand
ATCGTTGAAACATATTCCAAAGTCTGTGTAAATATATGTTGAAAGAGTTAAACCGTTTAGAATGCTGCGTAAGAAGGCGGCAACCAGTGAAATCGAACGTAGCTCCGTCGCTAGCGCGCCGCGAGCAGAATTCAAGCCGGTTGCGGGTGGGTAGGCAGCCCACTTGCCAGTTCTGTGTTGAATCGAAACACTCTGTACACGCGCACGCTACGTGATGGTTGTGAATCCAGATATATAGTTAGTGATGTTTACTTCAATTATATCATAGAAGCTAATTCTTCGTAACGTAATTTGCACTGCTTCTAGTAGACTTCATTGTTAGAAACCATATCCATGTTGAGCTTATGTAACTTTACTGCCGCTTACAGAGTGAAGTAAAATTTTAATTAAATAGTGTTGTGTGCATTAATTAAAATGTAGAATACCATATGCCAATAATATTATTTTGTAATGAAGCTGTGAGAATAAATTTTGTGTAATGTAGGTCCCAGCTTGTCAGTTGTGCATAAATGAATAAATATTTAAAAAATAGAACCATATTACAGACTGACTACATTTTTTCATAGATTGCATAGAGATAAACCTTTTTTCTTTTATGAAAATCTTGGGAAAAATTTCTGTGTTATTCGTCTTTTAAACGCACTATATTTGCAATGCGGTAGAAAAGTGCCCGTCCTCAAGTTATTTACGTTCAGGAGAAACGTATCGACGAGTATTTTGCTGTAAAATTTCAGTTTTTTTTTTCTCGAAATAATCACCCACCACTTTATGTCAGTGTTATTTAGAACTAACCTATATAGACCGCATGTAAACTTTATATTGACACGGCTATACCGATAGATGAGCGTTCAAGGGCGCCGTCTGGCATAACAAAGTTTGGTGATTCGATTCCAGAGCCTACGAAGGAATTTATAGTGTGCCTAAAAATCGTAAGGACGACTTCTACATGCAAGAAGCATATGACATCGCCCTTACAACACCCCAACCAACGTACTACACCAGAATATTCTAGAAGCATTCTATAATCGCTATCAAGTAGCCGAAGAAGTAAAGAAAGATAATCTGAGCATAGCAGATGAGAAAAATAAAATTCACAAAATAAAAGTCATTATAAAAGAAGAGCACACTTGACGACACCACACAACAAGATAACGGACGTGACAAAAGAGAAAAATATAAATAATAAACTATAATAAAAAAAATTGCGAATGTTACGTTAGCAAATATGGTGGCAAATATAGCGGCTGTAATGTAATCTAAGATGGCGACCGTCCTCACATTCACATCTTAGAACACATTTCGACATAATCAGAGTATTCTAGTTATTATAGTTGTTTCATATTTACACTAGCAGTCCACCGCGGCTTTGCTCGCGAGTATTATTCGTAACTGATAATAATTACTTTAATTGAAAAACCTCTTTGTTCACAAGATTGGTACTTCAGTCATCAAGTGTTAGAATGTCCAAGCGGCTAGTTGAACTAATTCTGCAGAAGGATAAGTAGCTATAGCTGTCCACGCGAAAAGCAGTCTTAAGTTTGTCCCTGCCACTAACAGCGACTTCGCGTGGGCCTTATTTATAAAACTGCCAATTTGACGTTCTGGGGTAGTTACAGACATCTAAGGTAAGTGGTTAATCGAATGAGAAACATCTGTTTACCCTGTACACAACCGTTGGTGATGGTGCCCTCAATTATATATTGTCAAAATATTCACTTTAACTTTATTGACATTACAAAGTTTCAGAGAGTAAAGGTTTCGCGGAAACGTATTTGGTGCCCCAAACCTGAGATTAGTGAGATGATATATCGTCGGTTTACTGCCAAAAGTGACAATGTCAAAATGAGATAAAATTATAAAAATTGGTAGGAATATGTATATTTGTTCACGAACAATTGCCCAAGTTTAAAGTCTATTCGTCGTTTCGTACTGTTGTGTCACAGTATAGTAACATACCACATTTCTGTTAATATCTACAATTTAATACTGTTTTTAAGCGAAATAGCATTTATGACTCAATCACTTTTGGCAGTATACCGACTATATGTCAGCTGATATTGTAGAGGAACCTAAGTGGAAAGTGAACTGCAATTTTACCCCTTTTAAAGACTACATATAAATTGCACTAATTCGATCTGCCTTGTAGTTTTTGTGTGTCAGAATTGAACGTTTGCACGCAGCTTTTAACAGAATTCGAGCCCAGAACCTCCCGGAATTTAGACCTGAATGACAAACAACTGCGTCACGTAACGTCGAAATAATTCATGAAAATTTAATTTATTGAATATATATATATATATATATATATATATATATATATATATATATATATATATATATATATATATATATATATATATATATATATATATATATATATATATATATATATATATATATATATATCTGTGTCCTGGTTTCATAGAGGTTGTACAACACTACGTCTCGATAGGTTACTGTAGTGAAACTCCTGTATAAGTTGTTTCTCGCTGCTCATTCCTGCTTTTCGGATCGTCTGCCTTGATTATTGACCAACTAAGTTTTATTCTTAATAATTACGTTTCTTACAAATTAAAAAAAAATACATACATATTTTTTAAAATATTTACGTAAGCATCGCTCTGACGCGAACACCATCTCAATATCGCTACTTTTTAGATAGATATCGTGGGTTGATGGAAAACAAAATTTGTGTTTTTTCACCCTTTTGGGTGTCGAATTTCGAAATATTTTAAATTTACATCTTAGACATTTGTATAAGTATCCAACTGAAGTGTAAATCACATCGCTAGCCCGTTCAGTTCAATTAAAATCGATCATTCACTAAAAAAAACACATATCACCCCTGCACAGTATTGAGAAATCGAATTTCGAAAAATGTGAAAACTGTTTTGCGGTAATTTCTGTAATCATCATCCTGAAGCAAAAATTAATTGTATATCTTGACGGGTTCGATAGATATCGAGGATTTATCTAAAACAAGTTCAAGGTCTTTTCACCACTTAAGAGAGTTAATTTCAAAAAACCCTTGAATCACGGTTTAGAATACTTTATTGGTATCTCGTGGACGTAAAAAAAAACAACATTAGCTCGCTGGGTTCAAGATATATAGACGATTAATTCAAAACGCTTTTCACCACTTTTTACCCCTTTTCACGTCCTTAGATGGCGAATTTCGAAAATTCCTGAAATTACTTTTTAGGTATTTGAGTAAGCATCAATCCTAAACAAATATCACGTCGCTATATAAAAAGCTATGGGATCGATATATATCGAATGTGAGTCAAAAACTCATATTACCCCATTTTTAACCAGTTTAGGGCCGAATTCGGAAAATATATTTTAAATGGTACCTGGGATATTTACAAAAGCACCAATTTAAAGCAAAGAGTACTTCGATATCTCGATTGATTCCATAGATATGGAATGATAGTCGAAAACACATTTTACGTATTTTCACCCCTTTAAATAAAGAATTTCGAAACGATTTTGAGTCCTGCCATAGACATTTGTAAAAGTAACCAATTAAAGTTAAAATCACGACGATAGGCAATTGTGTTTCAAAGATAAAGACGATTCATTAAAAACACATTTTGCCCCTTTTTACTGTCTGGGGGTCGAATTTCAAAAAAACCTAAAACTGCTTTTTGGGTATTTACGTAAGCAATATTTTGAAGTGAATATCAACTATCTATCCCAAAGGGTTCGATAGATATCAATAGTTGATTGGAAACACATTTAACGTCTTTTCAGCCCCTTAAAAGTTGAACTTCGAAAAATCCTTAAATTGGCTAATATGCATTTTTACGAGTGTCCTATTAAAGTAAAAATCACGATGATAGGCCGTCGGGTTCGAACTCTATCGACGTTTCTTCGGAAACACATTTCACCCCTTTTCACCCCCTTAGAGGTCGAATTTCAAAAAATCCCTTCTTAGTGCTCGCCTACGACCTGAAGGGAACCCCCACAAAAAATTTCACGATTCTAGGTCCAGTGGTTTGGGCTGCAGTTTGATATGTCAGTCAGTCAGTCAGTCAGTCAATCAGTCACCTTTCATTTTTATATATGTAGATTGTTGTTTTTGGTAGAAAAGCGCGGGAACAAAAAAATAAGTGCATTCAGGGGAATTACTTCCTGTCAAACAATATTCATATTTAAATGGGAGTTTCATAAAAGTCAATGCAATGTTATTTTCTGTCATTACTACTTAAGCAAAATATTGACAACTGGTACTAATAAATTAAATGTTTAGAGGTTAAATTAAAAACAAAAAAAAATAACAATAAGCTGAGATTAATTACTTGATAAACATCCAGTAAACAATGTTCAGAAATAACATTTACTTACTTTTTCCAAAGCTTCATTTTCTTGCTTAAGCAGGGTCTAGTTTTTATTAGACATTTGAAGTTCTTCTTTGAATTGTAGGATCTATAAAACACACAGATTAATTTAAAATACTCTACAGTATTTGTACGTACGTTTTGATGAAATTAATTATATTAATCAACGTATTACATCAGTATTGTAAACCATTAATAAAATTGTTTATATCACTTGAAAATAAAAATTCTCAGATTTTAGTTACATGGAAAAATCACAGAAATAAAAAATTAAAAAAAAACCTGACTTAACATTCGGTGAAATATGAAGTAAATTTAATATTATTGTTAAAATAAAGAATAAGTAATAAATAAAGTTATAGAATACAACACCATAAAATACTATTATATTTACGAAAAACAAAACCACATTCAGGCGTATGATTTATCCCACAAATTGTAGTAGAGTCAGAATGTTTCAATAAGTAATTTTCGTATGTTATTGAGGTTAAAATAAAACTGTGACCAACATTAGTTTTCGAAATTAACGTTTCGGTGAATTTTGTCACCATATGTACGCCTGTTCTACAAATGTTATGTACACTGGCGTTTGTTGTGTTATACTTACAATGTCTGAGAGAGAATGAATTAAGTCATTGTTATGTTTTTGTAGACTCAGATATTTTTGTTGGTATTCTTGTGTAGTGTCACCAAAGCACTGCAGCGCCTGGCTGACTTCTCTCATAGTTGCGACCAATGACGTCTCCCTGTCGTACAGCTGTAGACACACAGGTTGTATTAGCATACGTCTTTCAACACGTTGTCACTGACCTGGAAGACCGGCGCTTTATTTTAGTTTGCAGAGAGCTGTGCACAACAACAATATGGGTAAAAGCGACATGTTAATTTACCTTTTCCTCGCAAGTCGAATTTTTGTATATTTAAGTTTCGTATGGATATTCGGTTACATGGTATGTTTTAACCCAAGTATAAAAACCACCAAAAATCATCTTGTTGTTTTATAACACTCCACCCTAGATTTAAATGAGAAAAAAATGTTAGTATATATTGGAGCACAACTTAAGGATGAATAGTTAAAATACTTTTTAAAGACAGATTTTTTTCCTATTTTATATATGTTTTGCAGACTAAACATATATACATGACATAACCAACTTAGGCAGACGAAATTCTAGACTAAATTAGCAAACTATTAACCGCCGGTATACCACTAAACAGTTATTAAAATAAAATAAATGTTTTCAATATTTTAACAATTGATACTATTAAAATAAAAATAAAAAACTCACAAACTTTTTACATAGTAACGCAAAATGTTTCATACTAACACTAACAATAATTAAAAAAATAACAATTTGAAATATACATTCTATAATTAAAATGTTACTAATTTAAAACACTTACTATACTAAGGCACAAAGCCGATTTACTCACGCAAGGGCGAATGCATTAATGTGCACTTAAAGCACACACCGCTACACCCAACATATTTAACAATATACAAATTAAATTGAAATTCAATATTACAGTAACATAAACAATGAAGAGACATATATACGGAGATTTTCTTCAAGGGGAAAAACTGCAGGATGCAATCCCTGAGAGTAAAAGTAACAAAAAGGTGGTGTGGATATATGGCCGGTAATCCGTGGTGTCAGCTCCAAGACATTGGGTTATTAAGAAGGTTAGGTGCGTAACTTACAGCAACGCAAATGCGATATGAATGATTAGTGCAAACGATTATACAGTTAGTAGAGGAAATAGAAAACTCCGAGAAAATTCTGTCATCGAGTCATTACAATCAATTTACAGCGTAGTTATATAATTAAACGAGCGAAACGGTGCATTCGGTAGGACCCGGGTTACGATTTCCGCTCGATACATCATCAAAGAGTAATCTCTCTTTTTCGTGTGGTTAACTGTACTGACTGTACTAGACAAATAATAGAAAACTTTTTTTTGTCGTGAAATAATAACAGTAACGTTAAATTGGTAATAACATAGTTCATACGCGCATTCGTGAAGCTGACGTAATGAGAACAATCAAATATTTGGTAGGAACCGACGCTTATCAGCAAAGTTGAAGTTCTCTGGGCCACGCCAACAAGTCACGAACGTCTCCGATCTATCTCTCCTCGCAGACAAAGCCTTATAGGCAGTTGGCGTGTGAGCCTGCCACAGTATTCCGTGATGTAGGTCTGTCTCGTTTTATACCAGCAACAGAAATAGGGGATGAGAAACCTATGCTATTGTAGTGAAGGAGAAGTTGTTTAAGAGACAACCTAACAACATCGTCAAAGGGCTGGGGTGGTCAAGTGTCTTATACCTGCCCAGTATCGTCTGCTAAACCTGGCGGCACAACGAGATGAAGTAGCACTTCTCTTAGAGAACAGCCTAACCACACGAATCCCGCAAGCAGAATATTCTGAATTTTTTTTTCCTTTTACTATGTTACCACTAATCTATACTTAATTAATTCAGTCACCTGGTACATTAGCTCCAAGTGCGGACTGCCTCGCTGCTACTCCCAGCTCAGGCCCACGGGATGGACCACATGTGTGTATATACGTATACACACACTTGTTCTTAGCAACCAAACACTGGCGAATAATATAAACTAAAGTGCTCAGTACTCAATCGAGAAGAAATTTAATCTCACACTTCTCGGTTCGTGCTCGTTAGTGTTCTGTAGTTTGATGTTTTATCTGAGCCGTACAATCCTTGCGTCCTCCTTGTTTTCCAAGTACGAGGAAATACATATACCAACTCTCACCATGTAAGATAACATAGACCAACTAAGGACGTTTTTACTAATGCCACTGACTAGTATTTGCAGTACCTAACCAAACAGAAGGTTCTAGAAGAGAAATGCGTGAGAGAGTGTGGATTTTATATTTAGATAAAATATTGTGAAGTTGGCATTACGATGGCTACTTACCTTCGTGAAAGCAACAATTAACTTTCTAGCTCTGAATGAAGTTGAGCATCTCTAACTCAGTTTGTTGTACATAAGAGAAAACTAGCTGTGTTTGATTCAATGTACTTATAATATAGAAGTATTCCAATAGAACAACTATTGTTATATTCTTATGAAGATACACGTGTGCAAAGTCCAAATGTTCATACAGTATGTTTAGTTTGCGGTAATGTTATATTTATCTTTTATAATTTGAAGACGGACGCAAATAAAAATAATATGCATTAAAAACATCGACAGTACAAGTACCTCACACATTATGGTAAAATACATCTTTTTCAGCCATACGCATGGACTGTGGGACGTGACTATAGGCAAAGTATTTTTATGACTGACTAATGATAGTGCACATTTTAAGACATCACTAAAATAAATGTTTATTTTGTTCTTTCATGTATACAGAAAGGTTAAAATGTAATTTAGGAGAAACATAGCCCGTGTTGATAGAAGTAAATATTATTTTCCTTGTCTTATTTATCGCCGCAGCCGTAGAGTTATGGTAACATAAGGGCTACTTACCAAGCCTTGATCCTCTCCATAGCATCCTAGTGTACCAGCAAGTATCAGGAGCGACAAAGATAAGATGTGAGTGAAGGAGGTGGTCATGTTAGTTCAGCTCCTGTAACTGGTAACACACTCACCTTTACTCATAATTTTTATTAGGAAACACTAATGTGCAGCACGCTACTAATTAGGGCCTATAATTATAAATGTGCGGTTTTTTGTTATTAAAATAAGTCTCACTGACTAACTGTTACGCTTTCCTAAAAGCTAGGCTAATAATGATTCCTCAATTAAAATGTATTTATTTATGCAATAGTGCAGAGTGATTTAAGTAAGCATGGCATCTGTCGTTTCATAAAAATGTTTTTAGTGTTCTTTTTTGTACGCAACACACATCAACAAATTTTTTTATGATATCATCATTAGTCATATACATAATTAGTATAGGTTAATGTTTAATTATCGTTGTTATACTCAAGAGTATGTTGTAAATATTAGTAACTTGAGACTCATAAATTCTTTACTATATTTCTTGTAAATAATAAATAAAACATCCATTTAAAGAAATTATCAGATAATAATATGTCTCCAAACAACTGCTTCCATAAAGAACATTTTAAAGGCATTATAATGTTCCACTTTAATTTTATAGAGACTTTGCAGCGAAAATCATTTTCTGTTCTGGGTAAAGGCCGGGCTACTTTATTTTTCAACCAATTTGTATATTTCAGCCGCTTGTTGACATTTACATAGCAGTCCATGATATACACTGTGTATACATTGCGCCATATTTAAATGTTCATTATTTTTATTTACATTTTATTGTAAATAAATTGGAAATTATCTTTAAAATTGATTCATTTACCATACACATCTTATCAAGAGTAAAATTTATCAGAAGTTGGTAGCACTGGTACAACAGTCGACACGCTAGTATTGTAGTGGTCTGGAAAAGAAATTAGGCGAATGAACGTGGAAAATTTCCTTATCGAAATCTGTGATTTAAACAGAATAAAAGTTTTCACTCTATAGGCTATAATATTATGACATTTATCAATGGACTTGAAAAAGTGAAAATAAATATACTATGTTCTTGCTGCGGTCTTGTAGACAATGGTTGGCGCAAGTTACGCTGGCAATGACCATTAATTCTGCGTTCCAGGCATTTCTTTGTAAATTGTGTAGCTACAGACTGGACAAAGATCTGAGAATTTAACAGCTATAGACTGCGCTACAAAATATGCCAATTGCACAACATAAAAAATATGAATGACCATTCGCCTCCCACCAAGCCAATCCGGGTTCGATTCACAACGGGGATGGTCTCCGGATTTTCGCGTGTGGGAATCTTGTCGGACGATGCCGTTGGTCGGCGGGTATTCTCGGGGATCTCCCGTTTCCCCACCATTTAATTCTGGCGTTGTTCCGTACTCCTTCAATCACTCCCTGGTGTCACCCCTCACAAGCCACGGCACCCATCACCAGTGCTAATGACATCGAAGTTAAGGTTCTTATCTAGGTAGACTGCGTTGGAGTATGTGAGGCACAAAACCGGTGAAGCGTTAATAGTGACGTCAGTCGGCCTATTTAATGCAGTATCGCCTCTACAAGCAAACCCAGCAACTGGTGCGCAAAGCTTTACTATTATTCATTTCCCTATGGGACTTTAAGCGGTGACAATATATTTTTATTTGCGATTCTGATAGTTCGAATTCCAGCGCTTGTTTCTATTATTATGTTTTTTTCGAATCCGGTAGGAATTTTCCTAGACGCGGCAGTTTATAATAGCTATTTTTAGCCATTTTGAGAATCCTGAAAATCGTATTTACAATAAGCGATCCCAATTTTTAAACTAATAGAAACATTTTTCGAAATGTGTTTTCTATCCGTAGATGTACAAACGTAATGCGCGTTGAGATGTTTCTTCCAAATATGATTACTTGTAACTCGCTGCAATGTATTTCAAACGCATGTAGATAGGAAACTTAAGCACTGACCAAAACTCTCACTCACTCACCAAAGTCTAAATCTGCACTGGATGTGATATTTCACATGACAATGTTGATTGGGAGCATCGCATTCACGCCAATTTCCGCACACAAGTTTTTAAGAGCTGACTAGTAGAACATGTTAATTTTTACAACTTTTAATGCATTAGACCTACTTATATGAATATAATATATATATATATATATATATATATATATATATATATATATATATATATATATATATATATATATATATATATATATAGCAATGTTAACAGTGTCTTGTAGATACTTCCATAAATTGATCATTCCATCCGTTAGTAATATCAAAGTAATACTTTCGTATTCTTGAGATATAGTATAACATAGAGGAAAGTAGGCTCATTAGTTACACAGTGGAACCACTGTATGATTAACTTATTAACATTAATTGAGATGTCGTTTGGGATTTCTGGCTTAAGGACTTATATGGAACACTGAGTCATATTGTGCAAAAGCTTAGGTACCGAAACTTTAATAAAAATTGTAAAAACGTACAATTAAAATTGTTTGTGTGAACTTTTAAATACATGTTTAATAAATACTTTTAAATATCATTTTAATATTATTTTTAAAATTTACTTGACACATATGAAGTTTTTTTAACGTTTAACCTTTTTAATGTTGTTATTTACTGTTTCTGTGTTCGTTGTATTCTATGACAATTTTTTTTTTGAAACGTATATGCATAATCGTTCATCCACCGGGAACTGACGTAGTCGTAAATCAATAAATTTTTGTTAATTTTGTTCAACGTATCTGTAGTAAGTACTGACAGTAAAGGCACTGATACAACTTTGGCAAGTCAAAGCCAATCTTTGCTGTAGCTTTTAAAACACGACATTATTGTATGCTTAATAATTATTATCGGAATTCGATTTTATTCAGGTTGTTTCTATTCTTATCACCAATGAAAGCCGTTTACTGGATAGAAGTAAAATTATTTTGAATGTAAAAATATATTGTAAATTATTGCAAAAATATTTTAAGTTCCAATCACTGAGCACTCGATATAAAAGTAAAATTTAAAATTCAACAAATTAAAATATAACTATAATGTATGCAATATTTTAGATTAACAAAGGGTTCTTAAAAATAAAACTAAAACTGAAAGAAAATTTAAAATTTGTGTAATTTAAGACTTTTAAGTAGTCTATAATTTGAGTTATGTGATTTCTTAGAGATATGAAAAATATTTGGATAGAAAATTTAATCGTAATGTACGTGAGAAATAAATAAATGTCCTCATAGATAGGTTGTGAATAACAAATTAGTGTTTATAGGATAGATCAAGAGGCTTCATATGTAGTATATTAATTTAAGCATATTCCAATAAAAAATGAATAGTTTAATAAGTCGTCAAGTATGGAATTTTTGAAACTGTGTAAATAAAAATTACATTTTGTAAAATTTTTCGTAAAGATTGTACTGTTTGGTTTTTTGTTCAGTTACTGATCTGGTTTAAAGCTTAAAGTTAAAATATATTATATAAATATTACAAAAAAGTAAATAATTGTACCTGTCTCATACATTTTTCAGTTATCGCTTTATATGTATATTTAAAACACACAGCCTCTGTCTTTAAAACTAAGAAAATTATGCTAATGTTTACAAACAAGATTATTATCACAGTTGTTTGGATTATTTAACAAAAATTTCCAAACGCATTTCATCAGCAAGAACATCCAAACACACATAAAAATAGGTTTCGTTGTACATCACACACACACACACACACATATACATATATTCAAATTCCAGCAAATCATGTCAATATTTTAAGTCGTCTCGTTTAAAGTTAATTTATTGACGACATATATTTATCTGCCACCTTAAACACACCATAAATTTGTTTTATATTTGTATAAGATGTCATGTATTACATGTTTAAATATGTTCAGAACAGTAAATTAATATATTCTCACTCTACTCTTAATTTCAAACCCAAAATCTATTAAATACATTTTTTAATTTCACCATATTATTGAAACTAATTAAAGTGTGCTACATAATTTCATGTACAAAATTACATAAAAGATTAAAAGGAAAAACGTGAGGTGCATGCAATTGTTGGTAACTGACAGATTTAGAATTCACCTATGCCAGTGACAATATTTTATTGCAATGCATGTGATATAAACTGTTGTGTGATGTTTTCATCTCAACAACAGCTGATCTCTGCTGTCTAAACTATTTTCTATTGCATGCGCCTCACGAGTTGATTTTTTTTCTTAGAAATGATTTCGCAGCAGAAATAAATTTGTATTTTTTTAATCTGTTTTATGTATGCGATGCATTAATATGTTTTAAATATTAGTTTTTGCTTCTTTTTGCGGTTGTGTGTGACAGTTTGCAGTCATGTTTAAAAAAGAACGTAGCATATAAAAATTATTTTTTTTATTTTGTAATTTTTTTTCACAATTATTTTTTTTTATAGTGCTTTGCCATCCTTTTTGTAACTATGTTAAAAGTTTCATGTCTCCAGCTCCTCGAAAAGTTAGATTGAAGCGGTACATTAAAATCTCATTCATATTTTTTTATTTAAGTAATTACATTTATAAATTTTTGTAATCCAGTTTTTATCTATTTTACAAATTTTAGGTCTGTAGCTCATCGGGAAGTAGTTAGGTAGATACAATTTACGAAGTTCTTACCGATGAGGCAAAGACTGAGATAATACCCAGTGTAATCACATTGTCTATTGTTACCGAACATCTCATTATAATAGAACAGACACACAAACTAACAAGAAAGCGAATTAATATAAAACATGTTTAAAAATACACAACACTATAGCAATGTATCTACTTTGAAGTCTCTACAAGGCCTTCACATGCAGTTCCTTTAAACCTGTGAATATATTTCTTGGGCCACAATGTCATTACACATTGGCTTGTGTGTGTGTTATAGCCGTAAGATAATTGACCCACCCTCAATGTCCTTCAACTACTACTATGCCTTAGTCCTCTCACCTGGTTCACAGACGTTACAGAAACAAACAGCTGCCAGACAACCAGCTCGGTGCACAGCAAGATTGTGCGATAGAAAATACTAAAACACATGTGGGAATTATCAGTGTGCTGACCTCGTGTAAGATCATTGAGTTCATCAGCGCGCACTTTGTACAGGCGAACTAATAGCAGCGACGTCGTGTTAGAACGTCGCAGTTGTGAAAAGGCTCGCTCCCACAAATCCACTACCACTGTACTCTACGCAAATAATGTGTTTAGTCAGAAAGTTAGACGAAGGTGCGGCAGGTTCCAGATCACAGCTGCCACCTTGGATTACCATGCCTACAAAACTGACAAAGAAATACAAAAAATGCCCAAAGTTAACGAATATACAAAGAAAGAAATTGATAACACTTAGAAAACTTAAATAAATAGTTTTAATGTCATTTAAGCGAATCGCGTTAAACAATCTAGTTGTTAATTTAAACATATTCCAAGAAATGGTAGCCAGTATCGTACCACTTCCCCAAAACCAGCTAAAACATACCACAATTCTCAATGCAATAAAAAACTGTGTTCCACCCGCATACAAATACCCATTTAAGTTTCTTGGTAACTTAATTGTTTTTCGAATTTTTAGGACTACCTAATATCTTGTTGAATTGCATCGCCCAGAGCAAAATAAACTTGCCTTTTATCATTATGAATTACGTTACAATTGAAGAGCCATATAATCAAAAAAGGAAAACCATGAATAATAGAGTTTTAATCCTGCTATACTAAGAAAAAATTGGTTTTATAAATTGCCTTTTAGTCTTATGTATGTGTGTGCATATTTCCCTAAAATAAAAAAAATAAAAAGTACCAAATACTTCAAACTTGGTACACACGAACTACTTAGTAATCTGACTTGACTTTTATATTTTGTTCAAAAAGTGTTCATCTTCTCGAAATGGCGGCTTTTTTAGCTACCGACCAAAAAGAAAATGTTGTAATAGGTTTGATGGCTATGTTTGTTTGTGGTTTTGTAACTCCCAAACGGATGGACCAATAGCAAGTTTTCATTTTTAAAATTATAGATAGTTAAATCGGGATGATTCGTAATTGTATTTGATGAATATACATTCAGCTGTTCAAAAGATAAATTTTTTTTTTAATTTGAGCTTGAATGCCATAGACATAAACATATGTCGAATATACCTTTATATTTTATTTCGCTGTGGTGTATCTGAATAAAATTGTAAAGTTGTTACCATTACTTAAATTTCAGAACTTTTATATTTAATGTAATAGTTCGAATATTACTGTCATAAAATTTAATTCATATTGTACTGTTTATTTCTTTTTAAGCAGTAAAATTTTGTATTTAAATATTGATATGAGATTTAGTAATAATTATATTAACTGGGGTTTAGAATATTAAAATAAATCATACTTTTAAAACTGAATAAATAAATAATGTATATTTTATTTTATATTTACAATAATTACAGGTGTATCAGAGTTCAAAATCTTCAAATCACACTAAAATTAAACATTTCATATGCCCCCGACACATAAACCGATCACAAAAAAATTACTAATTGACACTTACAAGCATCGGGGGATCACTAAGAAAATCAAATACATAGTTAGGAAAATAAACAGATTAATAAATACAAAACTTGGATTTTATGTTGCCTAATTTCAGTTTGGGCTTATTCTTTTGACTGTGAAACACGAACACACAACATATATAAATCGTGTTTCATTATTTCTTTTTCCTTTTAAAGTTTTCTCAATTACGAAAACATATTTTGTTTAAATAGCGTTCCCCCCGGCACATTTATGGGGGTGTATATATATATATATATATATATATATATATATATATATATATATATAGATGCATATTTTAGAATTTAATCCAATTCAGTACGGAATTGACGTTAGTTATTTTGTTTATTTTTACAAACAAAAATTGTACAGTAAGTACTTATAAATGTTTGTTTATTTATGTAATTGTTCGTGCAAAGCTAATACGTTCAAAATGACGGCAACTAAGGTATTTGTGATTAAGCGAAATATCTTCAGGAAACATTTTTCAAAATTCAAGGCATAGGTAGTGTTTTTAATGTGACATACGCCAGAAATATTTTTCCGAGTTTAATCAAACATGTCACCCATAAGTACCCTAATTAGTACGGCAACTGTATTATTATCTAATAGACCTATGTGAAATTTGGTACATTTTTTAAAACAAACTTTTTCTTGACATAAGCAGTATCTGATAAATAATTATTCAGAATTTTACTAAACTCAGTGTAATATTTAGTAACGCAACTTGAATTAATTATTAATTGTTCATGTAGATCACACGATATATTTACGGAAACATAATACAGAGTTTCCTCAAACTTAGCACACATACAACTCCCTAAATTAAACTAATAACTAACCGGTACACGTTTATTTAAACTAAAATGATTTGAGAACAACACGCCCCTTTTCTCTCTGAAAACTACTGGAATTGTCATTTACTTAATACCAACAAACCAAGAAATTACACCGCAAACATCCGCGAATAAGCGATTAAAACATATAAGTTAAATTCAATACCCGAGAAAATTGTTCTCAGCTCGGTCCGGAACAGAGGTCGGAGCAGTTTTCAACGTCTTTTTTATATATATTTATTTTTATATTTATTTTTATTATATTTATTTTTATTTTTAATGGGCAGACTAGTTTTTCGCTAGTACTGCCCAAATATCGCCAGGGGCACTCAGGCCCTATTGGCGACCCACAGCTCGCTGAGCTCCCACTTTGATTGACCGGGCCTGCCGGACAATCCCATTTCATGTCATCAGTCATCTCATTTCCCAAATTCTCACGCATGTTTTTCTTAATTTAATTCCTCTATTCCAGAGCCCTACCATTACTAACAAGCAGAATTTCCCTGCGCGTGTCTGTCGCACAGCTTTTCCCAGTACCCTAATCTATAGTACTGGTTTTTCTGTGCCCTTCCCATCTCTACTCTTGCTCACTTCGGGGTGTGGATATTGCCTCAATTGCGGCCATATTCTCTAGACAGCCCTGCTCTGCCGCGATGCATGTCTCCTCTCCTCCAACTAACAGCCAACCAAGTGTATGAGGCCTAGCCTTGAGACACATTCAATTCCTACCTCCTTCGTTATTAGCGACTAATGCATGCCGGAATACCCACTGACTACACGCTGACGTGGCGGGATATGGGAGCTCGTCAGACAAAAAAAAAATTATTTTTATATTTGTACCAGGCATTTTTTTTTTTTCGTATTTTAGACACATATTGTGACTAAATCTTCCTCTTAGAAAATTGTTTTATTTCTCATAGTTTTTGCATAATGAGTCGTAAATGTCAAAATATAGACTTTAAAGTTTTATATACGCCACTAAAACCAACCGATATACCAAACCGAAAAAATTCACAATGTATAACAATGTTATAGGCTATGATTTGAATTATATAAAATAAAATGTAAACACATTTTTGTATTTAAAAAAATTTAAAATTGTTAAATTTTCATTTCAAAATTAAGAATTTTTATTAAATACGAAACTATTTTATTTTTATACGTGTAATTTAATAGCGTACAACATTGTTATACACTGTGAATTTTTTCGGTTTGGTATTACAGTTGGTTTTAGTGGCGTACATAAAACCGTAAAGTGCAAATTTCGACGGTTACGACTCATTACGCGAAAACTATGAGAGATATGACAATTTTCGGAGAGGAAGATTTAGTCACAATGTATGTATAAAATAAGAAAAGAAAAATATCTGGTGCAAATATAATAATAAAAAAAGACGTTGAAAATTGAGGTGAACCGCGCCCTTAACAAAACTGTTCCGCGCCTGGTCTGCCTGGCATTCACTCACCAGCTCCCGAGCAGTGCGGACCTCTCCGCACTGCATTCTCACCCCACCGCGCCCCCTCTACGTGCGTCTTTTGTGTCTCGCTCGAGTACCATGCACCCACAACAGGCACATAGTAGCTTAACAACACTACACTGTTTTTCTTCATTAATAACTACTCACATCGCAGTCGCATTAAACCAACATACCACACTGAAACAACGCAACTTTTTTCATTATTTGTATTTTCAAAATTCCGGTTTTAGGGCAAAGGGGTGCTTAGCTGCCTCCTTCCCCCCTCCATCTTCCACCACAGGCAGGGAGTGGGAGGGTAAAACCACCAACAACAAAACCTGGGGCAACTCGGGAGTTCCTAATTCTATCTGGAGGCTTACCGCCGGGTAGAATACGGATTTATGATGGGTAGGGTGGGACGGGTTAGCCGATCCTAACCCTGACTCTACATGTAATAAACCGTTGGGAGGACAAAAATCCCCACAGAGATTTGTACTTTCCCCGCGCTGAGCTTCGGCTGTGGTGATCATCCGGCTTCGCATAAGGTACTAATCAAGATTAATTTATTTATGTCGTTGTTCGTGCAACGCTCATACGTTCAAAATGGTAGCTATTGAGGTATTTATGACCAAACTAAATATCTTCAAGAAACGTTTTTTAAAATGCAACTTGGCACACACGTAATTATTTGTTAATTGGTATTACTTTTCCTTTAATTTGATGACGTCGTGTTCTTATTGTAACATAGCGTATATGAGAACATTAGTTGTAGGTATATCATGCTAGATGATACGAGACCAAATTAATGTATTATTGATACGTGTACGGAACAGGAAATGCCCACTTTAACGATAAATAACGTATGAAATTAAATTGAAGTCTTCACTAGCCACGTTATATTCCGCCATCATTAAAACTCTACTACATTTGTTCAAATTGGCGGCTTCTCATTTAATTGCAACACATGAGTTAGCGTAACAATGACTGGCGTACTCTTTCTAAAAAATCATAGTGTACTTAGAATTTCGTCGGAGGCAGCCATTATCGTAGGTAGAAGATATTATTAATTTTGCTCAATGGGTGTGCCTTATAACAGAGCCTTGACGAAGCAACACAGGAAAAAGTTGAGTAGATTAAGTGGGCGTGGTACATAATTCAACGCTAATAGCGTTAATCTATAACTGTAGGTTTCTTGAAGCCAATTTGTGAGAGTTAAACAATAGCAATCCTAGACAATAGTTTTAGCCAATAATTTAAATAAAATTGTTTCCAGTGTTACGAACTTCTGAGGCACAATCTCTGACGCCGGAACCTCGTGCATTAACTGCGGCGCAAGAGATAACGCGTAGCGAATTAGTAATTCTGTATAAATATTTGCTCATAAAGTTGGTAAATACCAGTATCTAGGACGGTCATTGAGTATTTTATCCACATTGGCTTCGAAAAAAGCATAGAAATCAATTTATGTTATAGCGTTTATTTTTCTACCAAGCAATCTTACGGTCCGAGAACCTTCTGGCCACTCAACAGGACCGCATCTTCCAATCATCTGTGCTGGAAATGCATGTTAAGAGGACTGTGTACTTAGCCGTTGAACGGTGTTGTGGCGTGTCACGCGAATACATTTTTACATGAAACCGCCGAAATTATTCTTATTGTTGTTATCAACGAAAGAAACACCCACTATTGAAACTACGTGTGCCACTTGCTGAAAATTAGGTATGCTTGTTATCAACATGATTTTGGGGCCTCTGAAAATGGCTAATAACGGCTTTTTTAGACTGCTGTAACCCTGAAAATACGACCTGAATCTATAAATTGCAAAGTAAGGTGCGTACATTGGTCTGTAATTTATAACGTGCAAAAATATAATTTTAGAGTCACCGCTTAAAGTCCCACAGGAAAGGGGTTCTACGAAAACTCTGCACGCCAGTTTAGCGCGCTGCGAATAGAGACCATGTGCCTATCGTCGAAATTGTTACTCTGGCTCATCGCTCCGCTGTTCTCGCACGTCAAACACGGAAATTTGAAACCGGTACGCAGTACTCATAAGAGGGCGTGGTACATAATTCAAAGCTAAAATCATTAATCTATAGGTCTAACTGTAGGTTTCTTGAGCCAATTTGAAAAAAAAAAAAAACAAATAAATAAACAATAGCAATCCTATACAATATAGTTTTAACCAAAGTTTTGAACAAAATTGTTTCCAGTGTTACGAACTTCTGAGGTACAACCTCTGACGCCGGAACCTCATGATTTAACTGCAGCGCAAGAGATCATGCGTAACGAATTAGTAATTTGGGATAAATATTTACTCATAAAGTTGGCAAATGCCATTATCTAGGATTGTCATTGAAAATTCTATCCATGTTGGCTTCGAAATAAGCGTAGAAATAAATTGACGTTTTCAGCGTTTATTTATCTACCACTCATTCTTAAGGTGATTACATACAGCTCTTGCGTAATGTGGTGGGGCACCTTCGTATTGAGACCACACACGTTGCCGAACCGCAAGGGAACATTCTGGAGGAACTGTCACAATGTCATTTGCAGAAATTGACAGTGTATGTGTCCATTCAATCTTCGCGGCACCAAGTGGGGCCCAATGCGATGATTACCGGCAATACACGCCTAGATGTTCACAGAAAACCGTTCTTGGTTTCGCTACTACGGCTCTTGCATGAGGATTGACGTCGTTCCACACATGATTGATTCTGTTGTTAAAGTAACCATCTCGCGTAAATGTTGATTCATCACTAAACAATACGATCGACATAAAGCGTGGATCTTCTGTGCACTGATGCAGGAACTACTGCGAGAAAGTACATTGAGGAGCTAAATCTACTAGTGAGAATAAAGGGACCTTTCACATGTGGTAGGCACGTAGCAGTTGCTCCTGCATAATTCACTGTACATTTGAATGGGACAACCCCATTTCATGCGCAATGACACGAGTGCTTGTTGACAGGTTTTCCTTTACACCTCCACAACTTTGAGAACTTCTTTATTCATATTTGGCATACGTACGTACATTCTACGGGTGACCAGTGTCACCTTGCCTCTTGAACGTGCCTGTTACACGCAGTCTCATTGTGACAGTTATGAAGGCCGTGTAATGAGGATGCCTCCGCGCTGGGAATCTCCAGTGATACAATCGTACAGCAGCGCATGCATTATCTTTCATTTCACCGTACAGCAGAACCATATCTGTCATTTCTACGTTGGTGTACGTGGTCATGTCAACTTGTACGCAGTACAGTAAAATTCATGCGATGTATAATGAATTGTGTGTTTGTAGTGTACAGTCTTCTGCCCTGTATTGGAAGGTGAACTACAACAAAGGAATTAGGGCTCGGAGGAGAGGGAAGCACGACTCACCCCAATGATATTGTAGCAACCGACTACACGATGTAGCTTACGATTCCGAGTTGCTACAACCAAATTGCCCTCACGTCACTCCAGTGTGGCATACAATCATTCCTGCTTGCATACTTGGTAGGCAATAGCGTTTCTCTGTGAAATAAAACATTTAATGATTGCCTTAAAAGGACGAACGTTAGGCAGTATTTGCAAGATACATTTATTTGTCGAAATTTCCCGCAGTTGAATTATGTTTAATAAAAAATAGCAACGTCTTAAAGTCATATATATTTTTAAAAGAAATAAGGGTAGTGTCACCCTCTTTCAATATGATAGAGGTGCATTACATTTACATATCCTTAATGTTATCATTGCTTTCATTAAAACAATTTCTTAGCCAGAAATTTGTTTCTGACAAGCAAGTAGTTTCCTAAATATTACAAAAGTGGTTCATATGTTCTCAAACTTTGTTAGCGTCTGCAGCGCTTCCTATGTGAGCTGGACCATCAAACATAATATTTTCACCTTAGCAAACACGGGTTAAAGAGTGTCGGTATGTTTTAGAAACTAATTGTATAGGCCTAATATCGCGAATTTCACAGGTACCTACGCTTACGCCATTTTATGTTTGTCTTTTGAACAATTTTAGACATTTAGCGAAACGTACTATGGGAATCATTATATTTTAGTTGTGTTAAACTACCACGAGGTGGAATTTATCTAAATACATTTCACATTATACATTAAAATATGTTTTATGAAACATGGCCTTAAAAGTTTCCTGTTTTCGAACGATCGCGTTATTGAAATGTTAGACAGATATTCGAAAGAATCTAGAAGGTGTGAACTGTTTTGCTGTCCCTTGTAAACAATAGTTACCATAATAATATTTATCAATAATAACAGTTAACATTATAGTTATTTCATTAGCTTAAAGAACATGCAGATACATTAAGGCATCTGAAGTTTTGAAATGTGCATGGTGACTAAGGTTACCAGACAATTGTGAAATTCACGTGTATTATCTACACGTTACTTTATCTTAGTGCGAAAAATCTTAAACTATCAATTTTAACTCTGTTAATTTCATAAACTTAAGCTACTGCAAGTTTGCGCTGTTTATAATTATACAAACAATAATTTAGTGGTAGTAATTTTTATGAGAGAATTTTTTGTGGTTATTGCGGAAGACTCCATATATCGTTTCTGATAATATTATTACCACTATCGACGGTCCTGAGACCGCGGTGGCCGAATGGTCAGACCATTCTTCTCCCACCAAAGCGATTCGGGTTCGATTCCCAGCGGGTTCGGTCCCCGGATTTTCGCATGTGGGAATCGTGCCGCTGGTCGGCGAATTATCTCGGGGATCTTCCGTTTCCCTCGTCCTTTAATTCCTAACATCATTACATCCCCAACTAGCGCTAAAGACTTCGTTGTTAAGCGCTGACCAAAATCTCTCTCACTCGATTTTCCAAGTCTGTGAGTAACTTGGTTGACCTACTGTTGCTCCATTCGTATATGCGCCACCGAACCCTAGCCACACAGCTGAGGAATAGGACGCCATCTATGCCGCTGCTGAGAACTTCTACTACAGAATATGCCACAGGTCTTGTCCCTGGAACTGAACCACAACCTGGTAAGTATTTGCATGCAATACATAACACTATTTTAAATCGCACATGCCGTGACTTTAAATCTCTATTTTAATAAACTCAATCACATCAAGTAAAATAAGCCCATACTTTATTGTGTTCGTAGATAAATCTGACGCAGACGTGTAAACAAAACGATTTATGTAGATGAAAAAAGGTTCACACAAATACTAAACAAGCCATACCACTTAACTAAAGATCTTACATACTTAAAAATTTGTTGCAAACAATTTTAATGGAGTTCTCGTGAGCTTATGCGGAATGTTAAGAGCTGTACATCTTGTTGACAGCTGTCAGTAGCGAAGTTAAAACAAAACTTTCGCAGATCTAAATTAAAACTTTTATACACACCCAGCACAAAAAGACGAAGACACATATATACCTTACCCTGTGGCTCGAATAACGGAAGCCTGTAGAAGTATGCTGGAACATAACGGGTCTTCGATTCACTAAAAATTATTCGCAATATTCCAATATTTTAGTCGGTACTATATTAATCTGTAAGATATTTTTGTTACTTATTTTGAATATATGCGTTCCGTAATTCCTGTATTTTAATATGACTAAGTGCTAAACGATTTATCTGGTCAGTATATCTGTTAAGTTAATTAAATTTTATTAATGTCCTAATTTCTCGCATACCACTGGTTGAGTCTTTTAGTTTTAATTGAGACCAGCAACGAAGCTTAAGATTTAAGACTAGCACAAGTTTTATCAATTTACAATTCACATAAACACTGCATATTTAACATTGATTGTAGTAGGGAAAATACAAATTTTCGTACAGATAACATAATTAAATTAAGCTTACATTTATTAGAATAATAGGTAAATATATCACTAGAAACCTGACTGTTTACCAATATTTTAAGCAACAAACGCGTACTGCAACTACAAAAAGTCAGTGCGAACAACGCTTTTGTTTCAACATATAAGTAAATATATTGTCAGACGAATGTGTATTGAAACTGTGTACATAGGATGCTGGCGAGGTGTTCTTGAATCCATTACAGCGTATGATAGGTGGTTCTGTCGCTTCTCAAGGAATTTACTGATACTTGGAGGAAGTGGTCTGTGTAAAAGCTCCCTCATTTCTAAGGAATGAGTCCTCAAGGCTGCATAGTGACTAATTGGGTGAGCGTATCGACGGCACTTACAATACTCTTTTCGTGTCACTTAGTCATTTGTAAATCTATGGTATGTTACTGCTGCTCCAGTTTTTCTACTATAATTTTTACAGTTTTGCACAGCGCAACCAGGCATTTTAAAATTAGATCGTGGAGGGTAAATTTACGCCATACATTCAAAAAGTGAATTATAATTTGCGAACACTAAGAAATATTTAACAAGTGTAAATCTATATGTTCCACTAGGAAACAGTTCAAGACCTGCACTAAAAAGTTAAATTCGAATGGTACGAGTTTTAATGTCCTCTAAAGTACTATATATAACCAATTAAAGTGGAACAACACATAAATGAATGTACCTTCTATCATTTTGAAGAGAAGTTTTCAAGCGAAACTGGTCTCAACGTAACAGAAAATGCTACAAAATTACCCGCCCGCGCTCTGATTGTAGCGTGTACTGCAAGACGGTCGGCAGGCCGGTCGGGCCTATGTACCCCCCCGTGACGTCACGGCCGGAAGGCCTAGATCCCGTTACTCGGCAGGGTGAGTTACGGCGCACAGTGGGACGGATTGAATAATCATGGGGCAAAAATCATCTTACCTTTGATTCAATGTCAAATAAGGATATTATGCTGATGTTAGTCGTCGCTGAGTTTTAAAATTAGTTGCCCACGTTATGGGATTATTTCATATTGAACTAGATATTTTTCTTCGGTGGTGTGGTTGGGGGGGGGGGGAGGAAGAGTGAGACGGAAGTCATAAATTACATTTACTTGTATAAATTTTTTGTTGACTATTAATAACTGAAATCTTACCATTTGCTGTGGATAGTGTGCAGAAAGAAGTAAATGTAGAATTTTGATAGAATGTAATACAAACTCCACTTAATTTGCGACGGAAATTAATGGAATAGAAACCTCCAAATCCACCACGTTACCTTATCACAAGTAAAAATCTGTAACAGCTACTTGATAAACGACTGCCATTTAATTTTGGCGTATGTGATTTTCAAACGGAGCCTACGAAGTAGTAACAAAAATTGCTAGTATATAGAGAATACAGATTTTTTTTAAATATATAAGGAATAACATGTGCCCATACAAGTATTTCAATAGCCAAATTTTAAGCAATTAAAGACAGAAACCTAAAACCCTTCAGAGATGCGATGCTATTTGTCATAACTTTAGTCATAGCATTTATAGCATCGAAAGATCGTCATTAGGGTCACTTTATAATATATGTTGTTTTCTAACAGTTTATTGATTTTATAAATTGTATCTATTTATAGCAATATTAATTTATTGTATACATGTTTTCAGAAAACCTTCCATATTTTAAAAATATTTCGTAAAACGTACATATATATGATAAAACACTATTATGATATAATTATTAAACACTCAGTTAAACAATAAAAATTTAAAATATACATATTCAAATGCAAATAAAATTAATTCTGATTTGCTTCTTAACTACACGTACCTAATATGTGCTGTAAAAGCTTATAATTGATAGTCTATTTATGGCCCTGTACTTTAAACTTGTTTTTATTTATACCAAGCATTCTAAAAGTCGGAGTCATCCGAAGTGTTGCCATCTTCTCTATCATATTATAGTTCAGCACATTTAAAGTTTTCTAGTAACATTTTTATGTCATCCTTTACTTCACTGGAAAATGTTCTGATATATTTTTGGCAGACTACGAACGGACGATATTAGAGGGTAGGATGACAACAAAAGGCGGCAAAACAAATCTTGTACATTTTCCAAACGACTGGGTTTTCTGCTGAAAAACTGGCGATAGATTCGGATATCTTTATTCCTGGCCTCCTGAGCCTCCTCTGATAACAGCCCCATGGGTAAAATAGCATTTGAGATAATCAAGCCACTATGCTGCAAAATTTTGTGGACAGTGGGAGTAAGGTTTTTTATAATACTCAAGAGTATTTTTGCAATATGAATTAATATTATCAATATATACTGCATGCCCGCTGGAAATTACAAACAATATTACGGAAAACCTTTGTAACAATAATTTATCTAGTCCAGTTGCTTCCGCTGCTGTTTCCGGGTCAGAAAAAAATCTCCTGTCTGTGTTTCCATCTGTACTTGAGCCAAAGCCTTGTCGTGGACGATCAGGGGTTAAGTTCATAAATGTTTTTATCCTCTTCAAAATGTTTTTTTTTTCTCTACCACAGTTTGTTCCTTGTAGTCTCCTCGTGATTTTGTTTTCTTTCCTTAAACAATGGAATAAAAACATTAAATTGAGACTTCAGCAATTAAAATATATGTAATCACAAACATATTAAGTACGATACTCACCTAATCTGTAGAAAATAGCCAGGACAAACTCCAAAAACCGTATGTAGGCATGAAAGACGAAAGGCCAAAAGTCAAAGAAGAAGAATCAACTGGATTTTGAGTTGACCAGGATGCAGAACTTCTAGCTGTCATCTTGCAGATGGGGTACTGAAGAGTACTGGTATCAGTCAGTGCACTCAGAACTTTCCCACCTACAGTATCATTGTTAACTGTAAAGAGTAACTAACTTCAGTTGTCTCTGTCTTGAAGGAACGAATGTTGTCAATTTGGTACTGGATGTATTTTTCCTCTTCTTTGTTAACTTTCTTTGTTTCTTTCAAAAACTACAACCGTATAGGTCTGCAGAAACGTGTAGAACTTGGACGTGGGTTACTCCATACCACTTCTCCATTTTATCTTTTCAGTGTCAAGGGTACAAGAGATGTTACGAACACACTTCCGTCACTAGCTGCATCGTTGTCTTCCCAGTTTTGTTTATATTGGGCATGGCCGGATGACCTATCGAATCTCCACTTGCAAATGAGAATGAGCTTGTCTTCACTATATGCTTCCATTGTTTCCAGTATTCTCTTGCAAGTATGGTCCAATAAGTCCTCTAAGGGAGCTTCACAAGAGACTTCTGAATGTTGAATATTTTCTGGATATGCCTGTCTTTTTGCCTCAGTTAATCTACGATACCTGGGATAGATGTCTGCATGTTGATTCTTCGCTGAAAGTCTAAGCAAATTGTACGAATGTCTTGATAATTTTGATTCTATAAGTAATGATAAAGCTTCTTCTACTGTGTATGGAATGCACTTCTTTTCGAACACATTAATTTTTTTGTACATTCTTTGTGAAGATCTAGGACTACTACTGCTAAATAATTTCACACTTGCAGCTCCTGCTCTATTTCCTTTTCTTCTCAAACGATTTGACAAAAGTCTTGCAGGTTGTGGAGTAGATACGATATCTGATGAACTTTTAATAATTTTCTTCTTCTTTCTTTCACCTGCCTCGTTGTAAGCATTCTTCGGGCGACCTCTTTGTTGCGTGCGTGCACGAGTAGAATTTACGTCACTTGTACATGCATGATATTCAGTTTCAAAAGCATCATCAGTATTTAGCCACTAACAATTTTTTTTTTTTTTGGAACCCGGAGAGTGTTCGATTTGACTTCTTCCATGTACTTAAGTATTTGAAATAGAAATCTTTAACATAGCTTAAGTGTCTTTCTTCAGATAACTTATACTCCTCAATTTATCGAGAAAAGAAGTCCTGAAATGTATTCGTTTGAAAAATTAATTCTCCCAATTCTTTTCTTGTTGGCATAGTTGCTTCCTGAAACATTCAAACCGAGAAAACCCATTTGATTTTATAGTGCAATAGTGACGTATACTGGTACATGCAATGTTAATATGTCGGAGGGCATCGGTTATGAATAGGCCTACTAGAATAAAGTTTATCGGAAATGTATTAGATAGGTTTATATAAAATATAAGGAAAGTGTAATTATAAGTTTTTCTGATGCATGACTATGTAACTGGCAATTCAATAAATTGAATTGTTACACAAACATTGCCAAAATGTTGTGCATGTCCTTACAACTAATCAAAACCTAGCAAACTGGTGAATGTACTTATAAGTAAATAAAAAGGGGCGGAGAATTGCTAGCAATATATCTTACGTTCGTGGTAAAATACATATGCGAATGCATGTGTGTGAAGAAGGAAAAATGTTCAAAGTTAGTAGTCCTTTCCCCAGTAGCAGTTTTTTAACCTTTTCATGTGTAACCATAGTTATGAGACACTAATGAGCATGTGCCTAAATGTCTAATACAAAAAAAAAATATTAAAAATTATATGCTTCTATGGTCTGGAAGGTAAGGTAAGTGGACATTACGTCTCGTCGACAGCAAGGTCATTATAGCTGGTGACATACAACTTGGTACAATGACAGGAGCTGGAAGAGGAGTTGGCCATGACCTTTGTTAAAGAACCATCCCAGCATTCGCCTGGAATAATGTCGGGAAACCACGAAAAATCGTCATCTGGATGGCCGGACCCGGAGATCGAACCCATGTCCTTTCGAACGCAAGTCAAACGAGCTAACTGTTGTGTCACCTCACTCAGTACTTATGGTCTCGAAAAGTGTTCTACGTTTATTTGAAACTAAACTATAATTCTAATTTCTAGGCTTTTTTTTTTACATTCTGCTGCAACTAACAAAATTCGAACCGAATTCCAAAGTTATAAATATAAGGTTATTATTCGGTATTAACGCAATACTTTCACAAATTGTGTAATTCAACCACCCACCGCTTAAAAATACCTTATAAAATATCATAATGCGAAACAATAATCCATTAAAATTTAGCGTTCCGCATATTTTTCCTAAGGTAGAGTTCTTGTATCACGTACCAGTGATGCTCTTACAGTTTATTTTTATGCACACAAAACGAAAAAAAAAACGAAAAATCAGGTAATCCTAACTTTGAACACGCTTTTTAAGATGTCCCTCTTTGACTGTAAACAAAATTCACTCACATTTAACTAATGAAGTTCAGTGCACTCAGATAATAGCACTGGCTACAACAATATACCAGACGTTTCTTAAATAGGGGGACAAACTCCGCATACGTGTTCCTCACGAAAAACTATGACGAAAACATATTTTGTGTTTTTCCCCAAAACGCAATATTAAGGGAGTAATGGGCCTCTGAAAATCGATTTTTAAAACATAATTTTCCTAAAATATCGGAAACTAATTGACAAAAAAGTACAATATTTTCAGCACTGCTTAATGCTATTGAGATCTGTAAACCAACAGCGAATGTTGGTTGATACCTTCCGCCCTTATGAAAATAACAGGGGTGGCTACCCTCTAATTACATATAACTTTTTTACCGTTCGGATTTTCGAACATCTGAAGATGGTTTATTGAGTAATATTACCTGTCCAACAAAAAAGGTCCTCTTGTTTCAATAGTCTAGAACTCATAGTTTTCTTTCAAATCACAAATTAAGCTACAGCGATATAGTCCCCGAAACAATGATATCGTGAGTTAGAAACATTGAATGTGCACCATCAACAATTCAAGAAACACAACAAAATAAGCACATGAATGCACTTTTGCCTATGCTGTATGCTGTGTATCTTAGGTGCAAAACACAGGACTTAGGAGCATTCTTAAATGACGATATGAAAAAAAAAATGTTGGTTTGGATGTAAACCCATCACACGAAAAGGGATAGGTATAGAAATTTCATTGAAACCTTTAAAACGCAAATATCCAAATGTGTTTTACTCCACAAAATGAATTTTAAAGTACAAGTTTACCAGAAAGCCATTTTGTTGTTTTTTACATTACACTTTATTCGAGAAAGAAAAATTTATGTGTTTTTTTGTTTAAAAAAATTTTGATTCTGTAGACACCAACAAGTATAATTTACTAGTAAACAGTATTAATTGTAATGCGAAAACTTCAGGCATTAATTTTTCTTTTACCATGTATGATACAGTTTCCGTCACACTACAATTAATTCCCTTTACTAGTAAATGATACTTGTTGGTATCTACAGAATCAAAACTTTTTGCACAAAAAAAACATTAATTTTCTATTATGTGCATTCTGTGTTCATATTTTCATACAAATGTTTCTTAACACATGAAATATCTTACGAACTATTGTTCAAAATTTTATCAAATACGGTGTAGTACTTAGTAATTTAACTTGAATATATTTATTTATTGTTCATGTCGTGCTATGTTAAAACATTTTTAGATCATACAAGACATCTCCGGAAACATATTTTAGAATATCTTTAAAATCAGTACGTATTATGAAGTACTCATCAAGGTTTATTTCCTGTTACGTTATTGTTAAGGCCATGTTCATACTCATGAAATGGCTGTTACTTTAACATTTATGATCAAAAACGGTATATCTGAAATAAACATTCTTCAGAATGTAGCTAACTTGGTACACACATGGTTATTTGCTAATCGATTTTACTTTTCTTAATTTTGTTCATGTCGTTTCTCAATATAAAAATAGCACTTAAGTTAATATATTTTATTACGCGAGATATTTGAGCAACAGTTTGCCAATAGTTCATCAATCTTAGTATACATATAGTACTTAGTAATGTGACTAGATGTTTATGTCTATGTCCTGTTTGTATTTTCGAAATTGCTGTCATTTCCAAAAATATTGATTACTCGAATAACTAATATTATTTTCAAAATGTCATCATACTTTATACACTCAGTAAGTAGACGTGGCGTATGCACTGTGTGTATTTAAAGTAGTGACAATATTATGTAATTGGTGGAAATTTGAAAATATTTTTATCACCCGAGATATCGCTTGGACTTATTACAAATGGCGGACATTTGAATATTGTTTATCACGCAATATATATCTTAGCTAATTTATTCTTTTAAGAATTTCATTAAATTCATTGCCCATATAGTAGTAGTTAGCAAAATTAATTGACTTATAAGTGTTTTTTCACGTCGTCATCATTATATCAAAACGACTGATATTTAATCATTTTGGATAAAATGAGATTATCTTGTGAACAGCTTTAGAGAATTGCGTTTAACTCTGTATACATGAAACATGCTAGGCAAACTGATTTAGTGATTTTTTTACCGCGTTCATATTGTCACGGCGACAGTCACTTGATAATACCTTTATCACATAAAATACATAAATGAACGTTTTATCAGTATTTCATCTAACTTCGTACGCATGTAGAAGGACCTACCTAGGACAGCGACTTCAATTCTATGCATGAAAAATCAGGATAGAATGTGGTAATAGTTCACAAAATTCCATGTCGAAAAAGTGTTTTCAATTTGTCCCTAAAGTGAAAATTTTGTGATAAATGCAACCCTGACTATAGGTTTTCAAATTACACTTTAAATTAAATTTCAAAAATTACTTAACATTGATTAATATTGTGTTTCATAAATGACTGTACTTCATTCTTAGTAGTTTAGTTTGGTAATGTCGTTGGCCCATCATTCGGAACACTTCACTGTAATTCATGTTATACTACAGAATATAAAAAAGATGCGAAAAATAATAGAAAAAAGGTCGCCTGGTCCAAAATGTTAGAGTATATCTTACGTAAATTAATGTATTTTTGTGATGCCTGAAACATATGCAAGCAATTCGACTTTCTTGCTAGGCGTGTAACCATACTAATAGGCGTGTTGTAACACGGCAACTAAACCGCTAATTATATTTACTTTACGCTGCAAAACATACGTGGCGATTGAGCTGGTATTCTATAATTTATTACAATGTGTCAGGAAAATTATGAAAATAAAAAAATTCCAGGACTTATTGTGGTGTAACAAAATTACAATAGCTAACTATCAATGCTTGTACTGTACGGTAAGGTAAACAAACTTAACAGTATAATAGAAAATGTCTAATTTTTCTTATCATAATTTAATCAAAACGACAAATAGACTCAGTAAATATGGCGACTGAAGCTGAGCCTTAAGTACTAATTGAGGCAACACGTAAACTTCACGTTGTTAAATGATTTTTATGTTAATGTGTGCATATAAGTTATATATGTATATTGAATTTTATGGATATCAAATGCCACAGTTCGATGCGCAAGTAAGCAATGAACAAAAAATGTGCCTTGTCGCAACACCTTCATGTCAACCGTTTTGAGAAATTGGAAAATCTGAATCCTGACAGGTAGGCAACACGCGATAACCAGCATATTAGAATGAATTTTACACTAGTCAGTGATAAACTGTATTGTATTTCGAATGCCCAATGTAGGAAGAATGCACATCTTATGATGTGTAAAATAATATCACAAAAGATGCTGGAAAGTCTAGCCACCTCCAATAATACGGATATTATAATGCTGTTGTAAGGACAACTGCACACGTTGCAGAATGTTGCCGTCCCTTCGGTTCACTTCGTCGGCTGCAACAATGCGTGCCACGAGTTCTTGGATAGTGTCTACTGAAGTTTCGGAGACTAGACTCTTCACGTGACCCCACAGGTAGAAGTCCGTGGGTGACAAATAAGGTGAGCGTGCAGGTCACTCGACAGGGCTTCCAACTCTATTCACCTCTGTGTTAATACATGGTTGATGTACTTATGAACAGCGCGATCATTGTGTGATGGTGCTCCATCGTGCTGTAGCCACATGTGGTTACGTATAGAAAGTGTTACGTCTTCCAGAAATTCGGTAAGTGTGTATTGTAAGAAGCGCTGGTACAAACAGCCATCAACATATGCTGGTAACATGTGTGGTCATACTAAGTGATCATGCATGGACTATGCCAGTCCACATGTTGACGAAAAACCTCTCTTGGTAAAATGTTACGACCGTCACATGTGGGTTTTTGTCCACCCACACATGGTTGTTGTGGCTGTTGTAATAACCATGGTGTGTGAAACACGCTTCGTCTGTAAACACAACACACCTCGAAAACTGAGCCTCATGTGTTGTCTTCTGCAGAAACCATGTGCAGAGCTTACATCTGGGTGGAAAGTCACGTTGCTGTAATACTTGCTGTCCACGTTGGGGTAGGGTATAAGCTGCTGCTCATGCAACACATTCCACACCGTAACATGCGATGCACCCAATGTACTGCGATGGTACGGGAGCTGGTTGACGGTTCATCGTCGACTTTGTTCAGAACATTTTCTTCGAAGTGTGGATTGTGCTGTGTCACATGCACGCCATAGTTGCGAAAAGTTGGTAGGAGACTTCCTGTATCTCGCAGGAAATGGACGATTCTTGCAAACGTTGTACGCGCTGGGTGTCGTCTGTTTGGATATCTTGCGAGATACACTCGTGCAGCTAATCCATAAAATGCAATGGCAACTAATTCTATGGCGAAAAACCACGTGACGAATCTCATCATGTAAGGAAGGTGACATGTATTCGACAACTTATTTGCACAGATTGCATATCTTGTTACTAATTAACACCACCCAGATATTCATTATTTTATTTACACTACTATTTTTAGCAAAATTCAGTTGTCTAATGTCGAAATCAATTTTCAAAAGCGAATCTGACCCTTAAAACATGCTCCAACGAAAAATTTGTGTTATGTAACTTTACCAAATTTTTACCAGGAAATATATCTCAAAGTTTGTAGCATACATCTATTAACACGCTATATGTATTCATATTAAAAACTACTTCATATTGAATAACAAAGCTCTGAACGGTATCTACTGGATTACGTTTCGCCATTCTAAATAATTCAGTTTGGTATATGTCATTGGCCCATCAATATTTAAATGAGAGCAAGGGACCTATTTTATGCTTCTAACTTCGGAACATTTCACCGAATTTCAAAATATTCTGATTGTCATGGAAGATAATAAATGGTCGTCATGTCGGAAATTTCTAGAGTTGACCATAGTCAAAGAAAACGTGTGTAAAATATGTGTGTTTATTTAAACGCCTGAAACACATGCAAGAACTGCGACTCTCTTACAGGGCAGTGTAGCAAACAAACAGGCGTCTCTCAATGATGTGGTTTTGACGACGTTTATCATCATCGGATAAAATAAACGTTGGCCGCATAGTAAGGTAAAGCGGTAGCATTTTAGGGTCAAGAAATCTGCGGTATTAAAATAAAATCCACCAGTTTATAGTAATATTTGCCGACTTTTGCAAAATCTGTTATCCATATAACAACATCCAAAATGAGTGAGGACTAAACGTAAAACATAGCAAGTACCTCATACAAAGGCACAAAGGGTTTTGTTTGTAACTTTGCAGAACCTAACAGCTGGTACAGAGACAGTGAATAATTTTTGGCTCACTGGAAACATTTTTGCCTCAGCGCTTCGAAAAAATTTCTCTACTGACTAACAAACGCAGATAAAAATCAATGTAGTTAATAAACTACTTTAAAACTAAACAAGAACAGTCAAGCCAACCATCACAATAACTAATATTTTAAAACAAGAGACAGCTGCTTTAGCAATCATGCAAACATGAAAGAATATATTTCTGAAACGATCAACATGGAAATATTCGAAAATAGAGTATTATGAAAAGTAAAGAATTAAAAATGTTTGCAATCACAAGCAATTTAAATTATATTTTGTAACTTTTCGATATTTCAGGTAATGTCACAAAACTACTGTGCAGAGTACCTGTCAAACAATTTGAAGTTTAGGCACACGATTGCCGTTTTTCTTCGGAACGCTTTCTAACAATTACAAGGTAATTAGCTTGTGTGCCTATTGGCGAACATTCGGTTATGTTGAGCGCCAAGACAGTGCCACATTCCAATATGTGAAATGTTACTGGTGTGGATCTGCTGCATAAACACATACGTAGTGACACGCAGTAGCCATGATGGTATTGAGTAACAAGGAACTTGGTGACATAGTTTGAACTTATTGGGAAACATTGTGCAATGTAGCTGCTGTATAAACCCACAAATATTCAGAGCAGGTAACTGTCTGTTGCATTGGAGTGCACGTACAATATCATGGCACGTCGCCGTTGAAGGAGACGTTGTGGAATGCGTAGTTGACATTCCACGCTTAAGTACACGACTTTCTGCTGTGAGGCTAAATGCATCACAGTTTACAGTACATCGCATGACGTGTTTTCTCAAACTACAATGTTTATTATTTGCCCCAATGGTTTAGTAGGAACTTTTCAAGTATTGTTGCAATTATTACTAGTGGCATTCAAGGTCTACAAACCAACTAACACATTTGGTTACGTCGTTATTAAAAGTATTTACTTCGCTGCAAAATGTGCTTGCTTTGTGTAGCGAGAAGAAAGTACTACACTCGACTGTAGCGATGTAGGTTCAACTGTCGGTTGGGTTACCTGGATTTGCAACTTTATAGCACTTGTTGAACTTTCTCATAAACTTGTTGGCTTTATTATAACACCGCAGTTTCTTTGACCACAGTGCGGAACCACGTTACCGTACATGGCAACCAGTTACTAATCTTATGTGATAAAAGCTGGGAAACAACATAATAGCGACACGCCTGCTTGTTTGTTACACTGCCTTACAACTCTGTCGTAATGCTTGTATACGATACAGGCGAAATTATGTATGCAAATATTTGATATACAATTTTCACGTAAATAACCAACTGTAACAATTTCCGACAAAACGGTATTTTTAATAAATTCCCCCATCTTTATGACTTCCTGTAGAACCGTGAACTGTTCCAAATTCAGAAGCATAAATATGTTGCCGTGACCCATTTAAACAACTATGGTTAATTTATTTTACGAAACTTAATTTCCAAGAATTAATAAATGTCATCCACTAGAATATGTTCAAATTAGATACTTAATATGAACTAGTTTAAACATTTATTAAAATGTAATTCACAAGTATGTTTAGAAAGAAGCAATACACTCACCAGATTCACGTTTAAGACTAATAGAAAACGCATTTTAACATAGTTTTTTAATCTACTAGCCCACATAATTAACATACTCCGTCCTGGCCCTGACTCATAATACAAATAAATATATATGTTATATATATAAATAAATATGTATACACACATATATACAGGTTGTCCAGAAACGGCTGAATTATAAGCACAATACGCGAATCCTGAGCGAAACTGGAGACGAAAACGTAAGTGGCAAAATGTTGTACAACTTTTGTTATACACAATGTGGCAACCCTGCACGTAGCTAGGAGTTAGTCCTCTCTTGCGCTCAACAGCTATCATACTATTACTGCTGGGCGTAGGTTCGAATCCCGGCCATTTCAACGGTTTTTTTTATATAGTTTTTGTTTTAAGTTGTCGTTTATGTTATAATAATACCAGGGCATAACGAAACAAGTATTGTTCAGCCGTTTATTACTTTTAAGTGTTTTACTAGGCCGTCATTGTAAATTGACGTAGATTTTTCTGCAACATCACATTGAAAGCGTGTTACACTAGTGTGAAGACAGCAGTAAGTGTACTGGAAGAACATTAATGTTTGACAGATTCCCATTACCACTGTGGACATTTGTATTGGTATTAAAATAAAGTGATACAATGACCTTTTCAAATTTAATATATAGATAATTTTTAAGTCTCAAATGATAACTGATATGGAAATCCTTGCGTACTATTTAGTTAATTCACAAGTGAGCAGGAATCGTGTGATTTTAAAGTGTCATAAACGTAAACTATAAGTAAAACAACTTGTAAAAACCCCTGTCACAAACATTTTACCATACGTATTGACTTTCGCGTGAGATTACGCAACTAACTATTATACATGTTATTAATTAAATGAGGCATAATGCAACATGGAATATTTCTTTATCCGAGTTAGATGGTGATAGAATGTCATAACCTAGAATTAACAAGAATTCGGTGGCTGTTTACCTTGATTAAATACATAGACCCACGTGTTTTGACCTTCCGTTATTAACAATTAAGAGCCTGTGCGATAGTTATGTAATATGAAAAGATAGCCGATATGGTACGTATTGGTCGCAGGATTCTTGCGAATTGGTTATACTTAAAGCTGTGTGTTGAAACAAAGTAAACCCGTATTGTTTTAGCTATCTTGTGAATTGACTGAAAGTAGCTATGATTTTCTATGTCAGCTATCATTTGAACTTAAATAAAAAGAGCATTATCGCAAAAGTGGAACCAATTCTATCAGCAGAACCTACGTAACAACAGCGTTTCTTATTTACTTAAATAGAAATACGCCAAAGAACTGAATGAGTTTGCCGCCTGGCTAGCTCTTGAACTGCGCGTAGCGTATTTAAAGTTACGTTCTTACTCAGAGACCAACAATCATGTAATCAGCCTTATCTACAAAAATTATATATTAGGCTACTTCGGAAAGTGGCTTTAATGACACCACGCACATTGAAAATTTCAAAGCCTTTAACTTAGAAAAAAAAACTGGTTTTAGGGGAGATGTTTCTCAAGATAGATGCAACGGATTCGTTCATAATTGAGGTATACAATAAAATTGGCCTTTGCTACTGATATATAAATAGATACGGTCTCCGCCTAAAGTGCCACAGTAAAAACATTACAGCAGGAACACCACACGCGCGTTTACGAGTTTGGGCTTGGAGGCGATATCACAATACATGTGTCAGTCTGCATTGCTCGTAGCACCTTATGTAGCCTCACACACACAAACATACACTTCACCAGGCTTAATGATGCATTACGCCTTCTTAATTGTATAATAGCATGTAACTAACGATACTTAGTTGCGTAATCCAACGCGAAAGTAAATACTTATTATAAATCGTTTGTGACAGGGGTTTTTCAAATACGTTTTACTTGTAGCTTAAGTTTATAACACAATAAAATCATCAATTTATTCTAGCTTACTTGTAAATTAACTAAATTGCATGCAAGTATTTTTCATATCAGTTATCATTTGAGCCTTAAAAATTATCTTAGCATTACATTTGGAAAGGGCATTGTAACGCTTTATTTTGATACCAATACAAGTGTCCACATTGGTAACGGGAATCTGATAATCATTAATGTTCTACCAGCACACTTAATGCTGTCTTCTCACAAGTGTAACATGGTTTCAATGTGATGTTGCAGAAAAATCTACGTAAATTTACGATGACGGCCTAATATAACACTTAACTTAATAGTAATAAGTGATCGTAACTTACTTGTTTCTTTATGCCCTGCTATTCTTATATCATTAACTAAAACTTAAAAGAAAAAAAGAAAAAAGAAATAAAAATTTGCCGGGATTCGAACCTACACCCAGCAGTAGTTGTATGATAGCTGTTGAGCGCAATAGAGGACTAATTTTTCTAGCTAGGTGCAGGTTTGCCACATTGTGTATGACAAAAGTTGTCGTACAACATTTTACTACTTACATTTTCGTCTCCAATTTCGCCCAGTATTTGCGTTGTGTGCTTATTATCCGGCCGTTTCTGGAAACCCTGCATAGTGTTTAAAGCTAAATGTCCCCAATTTATGGCGTGAATCTCTGCCGAGTGACGGCAGCACTTTCGGGACCAAAAAGTTTTACATAAATAACTTCACAACCCTTGGACGGATTTTAAGTCGGCAAACGGTATTGTACATCGTAATACCATATTAATATAGGTACTTAGGTTGCATGTCGTTTAAATTATCCAATACAGTAAATTTTGAAGGTATAATTTCAAAAACCTATTTATTTTTAAAAGTGGTCTTAGAGGAACATGGCCATTAGTTAGACGAATTCAACCTAGTTTACAGAATTTGAATAGGTCAAATAGTTTTGACGGAAACAGACAAATACAACATTCGCGATACTGAGTCGAGCGCGACCAAGGCCGGCCGCGGATCAGCCCGCCAGAGATCTCATCTATCAGCCGTCCCGCGCCGGCTTCTTTATCATCAGTGTCTGCTAGTGAGGTCAGTTTTGTGTTAGGATGCCTGGTGATTTTAGACACTATCGAAGTGTTCAAGGCTCAAATAATATTCATGCTAATAACGTCTGATGATGATGACTAAGCATCTGTAGCGCAGTCGGTTGGCACGCCGATTTTCGGCGTGAAATGTTGTGGTTTTGAGTCCTGGGTAGGCATCTAAGTTATTAGGTTAGTTAGTTTGTAAACAAAATATACGTATAACGATGTCTAATTACTTGAGCTACCGACTGGACATAGAATACGAATGAAATAAAAATACAGGATAGTTTACGATTGCTCTGGAACAACGGAATAAAATTACAAAGCATGACTAGTTTCTCAGTACCTCAATTGTATTACAGAAATAAAATTTTGCGGGAAATTTTGTTGTGGTAATACTGACAGACGAGTACAGATTTTCACGCCAGTACGTCTGTGTTCAGGCGGCAAGAAGTTCTATAGCCACTTCACTATGTTTGCAGTCTGTGTGCCTGTTCGGTGTCTGATATGTTCTTTTACACTGTCATGCGCATATTACTTACCTAACTCACATTGTACAAATTATTCACTCGTGTTTGAACTCTCCGCAATATCTATTGGCATGTTTGACCTGTCACGTGCGTGCCTGCGGTAGCTGTTGGTTCACTATACACGGTAATATAAATCGCATTAAGTGTTTCAACATTTTCTGAAAGCATCCAAATACAATGGTACGCTTACGAGTTTCTGAAGTGATGAATCGTGAAAATCAATATGTGTATAATATTTCCATCATACGACGCGAAATACGGATATGTAAATGGATATTTTGTTTGCCATTGAAGAGAAGAAAAAATGTCAAAATTAATTCAGAACAACAATAAAACTTGACTAATAGGACGATAGTACGATTTATCATTAAATTACATGTAAAGTAAAAATTTATAGGATTGGAAAGAGAAGTTAAGAATAACACTGGTCAAGTTGCACACGCGTGTGTCTGCTAACCTCTGTATGTGATAAGTCGTGCGACGACTGGGTTTGGGAGAAAGACGGAGAAGGCGGTTTAAAATCCTTCACTATATTTTTAAGGCCGCAGCAATTGAAACAGGATAACACGCATCCTCTACCCCACCCCCAACCCCTCTGGCAGCTATCCACCACGTAGCAACTTCAGCCTGAGCTAGCAACCACATGCATGTTCAACAAGCCTATGAGAATGCTGCTGTAATTCTACATCTTGATTAGGTTTTATTTACTGTATGTACAGCTATGTGCCACCCACCTGTAAATTCATAGGCGGCAGCACAACAAGAGGCAGTATCCACATACAGGATATGGATGTCCTTACCATTCGTATCGTCGTTTCTAGTTAGCTGAACAAGTAATTGAATGCTCCTCCTTTATTCTAAACATATATGTTTTTACAGTTACTAATAAAATTAGTGATGTATTAGGTATATTATGCGCCGGAATGGAAAATACACACAGATTCTCTGTGAAAGGGAAAAATGTAATACGGCTGTCCTACAAAAGAATAAAACCTGATGTGAGGGAGACACTTACGGAAAAGCAAGTAATATACTAACGTTTCTTGTACTCAGGTTATTTTTATTATATATAAATATATAATACACTGTTCACGATAAAGTTATCACTAGACGCCCTCGTTACATACTTATCTCAACAAATTCATACTTATTCTTCGACAGTTTGCATGTAACGTGTACATTTTTTTAGTTCACAAAATATGTTTTTGAGGAAAAGGATGATTATCATTAGTGGCATATATTCAGATCTGATGCTAAGTTGAATTTACCGATGAAATAAGTATAAGGATAGCTGTATTTAGTTTTATATTCATTCCACCTTTCTTTTTCTTACCGTTCCAAGTGCTGATAATACAGTGTTAGAACACAGGCTTCTGGGGATATCGTCACAAACAGCGCTGACCCAGCACCTCTTCAAGTAGCCAGCCAGTGGAGTGTAAAGCCGTGACAGGAAAAGGAGAAAGAAAAGGTTGTCTTCGACGGCAAAAAGGAAAAAAAAAAAAAAAAAAACAGTACCTTGTGGCCATGTAAAATGGAGGATAGAGGATAAAGAAATGTATGAGATTGATGCTTACTAATTTGTCAGTATAACAATAATAATTTTGTCTTCGTGCGTATTATTTTTGTGATATTACCAGCCTCGATAGCAAAGCCGGTAAGGCGCCGGTCTACGGTGCGAAAGGGCCCCGGTTCGAATTTGGACGGGGCATGTATAATGTGTTGTCCTTCCCCTCATTTCACCCTCATCGGATCTGAAGAGCTAGGGCCGTAAAAACCTCTTACATCACCTCACCTAATGTAGCAATTTTTTTAGTTATTTATTTAATTGGCTGGTTACAGGAAACAAGCCTTGGTTTTATCAACACCATACAGAGAAAATGGCTGGCAGAAATCCTCGCCAATCGAGTCAATCACTGTAACTGCCCAATGCGATTAAGATTCCCGAATGCTTCCTAGCGAACATACAGAATTTGGCACTAAGAGGTATGTAATGCAATGTTGAGGTTGATATATTTGTAAATATATGGGACAAAATATTTCGCGATCAATGTTATTAGTGGGCCGCGGTGTCTGAGCGGTTAGATCACTCGCCTTCCACGAAGACGATCCGGGTTCAATCCCCGGCCACAGAGTATTTAGGAATACAGAAGTGAAATAGCCGGTAGGCCAGCGAACTCAGTCACACACGCCAGTGAAATGGCTTCCCTGGCCAGTAACATAGCGGAAATACCTACTGCCAATCAACGTGAGGCAGCTGTTCTGATTATCGGCAGCCAGGCCAATAGGAAACCTGCCGTAACATGCGGGAGCCAAACAGACGTAGGGCTGGCATCAATGGTCTCGGGAAACCAATGAGCAGCGAAGTTCTCCAATATCAAACGAGCCGCCACGTCATTTCGCGTCTGTATTACAATTTATTCTGTGCCCTGGCCAGGTGAATCATGCCTTACGATGTCGCCGATGGGCGAGTTTTATAGGGGTTCTCCCATCTACCCCACCCCTTCATTTCGAAGATACTCTACACTAGTACCATTTATGCTCATCGGTATTCAAGACTTTTGCCTACAGTGCCGTAGAATCTACTTCTCTTCCATTTCATGTCTGTGCGTATCAGTTACGACAATTAAGTACTACATAATCAGAATAGGACAGGTAAATTGCAAGTGTAGGAACAATGTATTCTGGTATGCTAACATGAAACGTTCATACAGACGTGGTAACATAAACGGACTGCATTTCCCCACATATTGTTATAAATGTAAATTAATTCAAATAATATTACTAATAATTTGTCCCTGGAAATTTGTTGTGATTGAGGGATGGTGCACAAGAGCGGTATATTTTAGGCGGACTGAATCAAATAGTTACGTACTTCATGACAAAAAAGGACCCCTTCTGATAATCTTAGGCATCCCCTGATATTGTTTCTCTTGGAGTTAGAATGGAAATTAGGAAAAAATAAACGCGTGTTTGTACATTCAAACTACTAGGTAAAACAAAGATAGCGAAAACTTCACCAAACCAGAGGAAGATGTTTATCCAATACATGTAATGAAGAGCATAAGATTTTTATTAATCAATATAAGTAATTTTACGTAAATACACATGTCGCGAACCCCACCCCCCTCCACACACACACTCACACAAATACGTTGTAACTTCATATATACATCGTATTATCAATTTCGATATTATTTTTGCTGCTGTCTGTGTGGCAAAAGTGAACGGGAGGAGAAAGCAGTCTTCTGAAACAATAAACATATCGTTTATCAAATAATGCACAACATTTGTGTACTGTTACAGTAAGAAAACGCAAGTAAACACAATCTCAGAAGAACTTCGTCTGGGATTGTTTTTTCTTGAGTTTTTTTTTTGTTTTTGTGTGTTTTTTGTACTTTATCACTTTGTCTTTCAGTAGAAGTTTGGTCAACAAAACATGAGCAATGGCGTATGTCCACAAACCAATAAATTCGATTAAAAGTATATTTTAGTCAATTTTTATGCTGTGTGGAACATTCTAACTGCTACTGCAGCTTGAAAGTTTAACATTCAGGTTTCTCCTGGTATTTAAATTCATTATTTTGTTGTGTGTATAGGGCTCCAACATGTACATGAGTTATTTGGAGTTGGGTGTTCCTCAACAATGAAATAAATTTCAGTCCGACTTTTATGAACTACATTCGTAAGACGCCACATAGTGGTGCCTGTAATTACTATAGATAGATATTTTGTATAGTTAGATTTGAAAAAACCCAGTTTGCGTGTGTTCATCCCATGCAAAATGCAACTCATACATTGACTTAGTGTATCATTTCTTAAAATAAACCAATTCTGTCACGTAATACTTTTATCTACAAAATCTGCACTGACTTATGACATTACGCATGCACACAAAAGGTAACTAGAATCTGCAAGACAAACATTTATTCCTGCGAGTCAGAAACAAAGTTCAGACGTACACAATAGCCCGGAGGAGCAGTGACGCTACCTCTGTAGAAAACGAAACGCATATGGCTTCGTGTTCTCCACGGTTTCCTGAGTTACCGCCAGGTGAAAGCTTGGACGATACTTACTAACAACCGTGTCTGAATAACGGTAGCATAGTTGGTTTAGTTGTTGAGTGTTTTTGCCTGTAATTACCAAGCTGTCTTACAAATGTAATACCCAGCCTTACGTATTTTCAAACAGTAATATGTATCATTACAAGAGAAAGATGGGAAAGATGCTTTTGACCTTGGAAGCAATCCAGAGACCGACTGTCGAATTAACACTGTTATTTACGCGAAAGTAAAAAAGGGGGTGGGGTGCGAATCCTGTATCGCGACCCCTTACATGTTTATATCTTATTTTTCTGTTTCCGACAAAAGTATTTGAACTATTCAAAATCTGTAAATTGCGTTAAATTCGTCTAACTCATGACCATGTTCCTGTAAGGCGACATTAAAAAAACATTGCGTATTAGACATTATTTTTGAAAACATTTCTATATCGGATAATACTAACGGCATGCAAATTAATTACCTACATTAGTATGGTATTACGGTGTAAAATGCCGTTTCCACATTAAAATCCGTTCATGGGTTGCCGAGTTATTTCTGTAGAAAAATTTGCTAATTTTGGCTGCCTCGTGGTTGTGGCATTCTGATTTAAAATGGGGACATTTAGCCTTAAGTAATTCAAGTATAGAGGTGTAACTCGAAAAAAGAAAATGTATTTCAGTTAGTTATAGGAACACATTATGCATGTTAATATCTGTGTCTGGATAAAAGAACATAACCATAATGATTGTGGGATAATGGGAACGGAAAGAAGTTTTCACAGTGCTAAATTACACTATACTCAGTACGTCCTTAGACTTTCTTTTTTTATTTACCCGAAACACCAATTTTGTAGTTGTTGTTTGATTTTAAACAGACATACAGAAAAGAAAATTGTGTGAATCAAGCATCATACGTAAAATTAAACAAGTGTGACTACGACACCATTGATATCTACGTCTGTGTTGTTAAGGAATTGTTATGTTCATGCCACTTGTACCAAGACCACCTCATCTGTTGAGTAGGGGATACTGGGCGTGATAAACTACTTAAAATAGCCACATCACATGGCGCAGAGAAAGTTGTATTGATCGGTATGATGATATTTCTTGTTATTTGAATGTTGGCGGTGTTAAATAACTTTTTTTTCGAATGTTGTAGATCTTAACACTAAGCATTAAAAAAAACATGTTTTCTTAAATAATTTTAGAAACGCCTGTTTTAGTATATTAACGAGCAAATTTAACAACACTATCGAGGATAAAACTTGAATAATGAGTGCATTTGATGAAGATGAAGCAGGAACGTGGAATTACTTGGTATGTTGGTGGTTATAAAGGATTCTGTGAGTTAAACTCATTGTTGCGAAATTAATTTTTAAGAAGTTCCTTTTCAGTTGATTAAGTATAAAAAGGGAAATGTTTTCCAACAAAATCTGTTAATTTAAAATTCCTTGGGAACTATTCCAACGTAAATAGATTAAAATACATTTTAACTTACATATTCCTACGGAATGTAGACATTGATATTACATTTTATTACACAAGTATTGAATGTAATCATTGGCAAAGTTTCGGAAAGTTGCACTTCTTCTTCAAATCTTCGATAGCAATTATCTGGAAAGTTACTTCTATATATAAAAGAGAACTCTCACTGACTGACTGACATATCAAACTACAGCCCAAACAACTGGACATAGAATCGTGAAAATTTTGTGTGGATTCCCCTTACGTCGTAGGCGGGCACTAAGAAGGAATTTTAGAAATTTCTCTCTTAAGGATGTGAAAAGGGGTGAAACGTGTTTCATAAGATTCGTTTACACAGCTCGAACCCGACGGTCTATCGTTGTGACTATTACTTCGGTGGGTGAATCATAATAGAAAGGATATTAGCCAATTTAACGGTTTTTTGAAATCCAACCAAGGGGATGTGAAAACATGAAATGTGTTTTCGAATAATTAGCGATATCTATCGAACCCTTCGGTATACAGATTTGCTTTTTACTTGAAAATGTTGCTTACGTAAATATCCAAAAAGCAGTTTAAGAATTTTTTTAATTTGATCTCAAGCAGTAAAATGGGGGAAAATTTGATATTTATGAATCGTCTCTATCACTGTAACACAATTGTCTATCGTTGTGATTTTACTTCAATTGGTTACTTTTACAAATTACTATGAGAGGACTCCAAGACGTCCCGATATTCTTTAATTAAGGGGGTGAAATTACGTGAAATATGTTTCCGATTATTCCTCTATATCTATCGAACAAATCGATAAATCAAAGTGCTCTTTGCTTTAATGTAAATATCCAAAATACCATTTAAATATATTTTCCGATTTCTGCCATAAAGAGGTAAAAATATGAGTAACGTGTGTTTACGATTTACATTCGATACGTCTCGACCACAATAATATTTATGTATCGACGTGATTATTGTTTAAGATTGATGCTTACTCAAATACCTGAAAAGCAATATCACGGATTTTAGAAATTCCCTACATAAAGAGGTGAAAATTGATTAAACGTGTTTTCAAATAATCATCTATATATCTTAAACCCAGCGGGCTATTGTCGTGTTTTCACGTCCGAGTGACACCAGAAAAGAAGTCTAAAATGTGATTCAAAGGTTTTTTGAATTTCAGTCCCATAGGAAGTGAAAATACCTGGAATGTGTTTTATATAAATCTTCGATTTATATTGAACCCATGGAGAAAATGAGTATATTTTTGCTTCAGAATGATAATTAGGTAAGTGACCGCAAAAAGGTTTTAAGTTTTTCCAAAATTTGAACTCTCGGTACTCTACAGGGGTTATATGTGATTTTTAATGAATGAGCTATTGTGTTGATTTTCTCTTCACTTGGATACTTGAACGAAGATTTAAGGTGTGAAATAATGATTTTTCTAATTTAGACACCTAAAGGGGGAAAAATGCATAACATTTGTTTGCTATGAGTCTATGGTACGTATCCAGTCATTCGAACAAATTCTAAAACTTAATTAAAAGAAACATTTCTCCAAATTAATGAATGGTTCTGTCCTTGAAGATACTACGAAAAATATCAGAAACAGAGTTACCATTAGTATGTGCACAAGATCTAAATAAGTAGATAAATTAATGGTTTCAATTCACACGAACAAAAATTTTTTTACAATGTACGTTAGAATGAGTATACTGTATTTGACAAAAACCTTAATATATAGTTTTCATTATAATGTAATGAAACTGAAGCATGTAATTACCTTACATGGATACGGTCAATTTCATCAATAGTATAAAATACAAGACTAGTTGTATGAAAGAAATTATTAATTACTTTGACACTTCTGACTATAAAAATAAAATGTTTTGTAATGTAACGCAAATAAACAAAAAAAGTGGTTGGCAAAATTAAAGATGAAAATAATGAAAACAGTGGAAGAATTCGTCGGCTTTTAATATGAAATTTACGCAATACATGTAGAGGGAAATATTAAGAAAAGATCAAGAGGCACAAAAAGGATCTATAGTAGTTAAGAACAAGATTACATTTGACGTTCATAAAAATACGTTTATTTGAAAATTACATGTTGTACAAGAATATTAATCTTGTAAAATGTAAATAACATGATTTGTATTCAATAATATCTAGAAAAAAACTCTATGACACGAATATGATAAAAATCAATTATCAAAGATGATGCCAACACACTAACATGCTGCCATTACAAAATCGAAATATAAATAGTTTGATAATGGGATGTAACGAAATAATAATATATTAATTTAAATGTCACAATTTGGAATAATTTTTGGTGATAATCATAATTATAAATTCCCCAATAAGTAAAAAATTCAAACTTTAACTGTGGTAAATTATTTAAATTATTCGGAGTACTTGCAAGTCTACGGTAAAGATATTACGCATGTAAACTCATAGACTTTTTCAAGTGATCTACAACATTTTGAAAAGTACTACACCGTGGCACTGACGAAATTTTGCCTTTCTTTTATAATTCAGGCGGAAAACACTTCTAACCTCAAATTTTTGACAAAATAATATTCACTATGTTTTATTCACTATGGTGTTTCAGTGTCTGGGTAGCCAGACGCTGAAAAATTTAATAAAACTAAGCATAAATTAATACGATCTTTAAATGATCGTAACTAAGATTATAATTAATGGTAATTATTTAAAAAACTACGGGCAACAATGTTTATTAACTCAATTCAGTGATGAGCACTTCTAGCATCATATAAGATTTATTTCACTAATTATTATTACATTACATATTGCTATATCAGCGTTTGGTTTATGAAAATTCACTGTTACTTTCAGATTAGTTTGATCCTTTACAATTGAAGTTTTTCGATAAGATCATCCAGTAACATACGATGGTCCTTCAGAAATAAATTTATCTGGACTGTAGTACATTTTATTATATCTAATATTCAAATACTGTTTAGATTTTTAATTTCTGACATCTTTATATGCAAAGTACAATTTGCCAGACGTACAAATACCTATGTGTAAATTACCGTTCTCTTCAGGAAAAACTTCACTTCTACGATTTCAATCGAAACAATTCTAACGCAATAATGATCAAACATCGAAGCATATTCATCCTGTTCTGAATGTTCTTTTCTGTTTAGTTGAAAGCCAACAATTACATAGTCTGTCATATCATATTCAATCGAATTAAACTTTTTTAAACTGAATAGATTTGGCACAAATTGGTACTGTTTTTCCAATTTTCCAATGTATCGCCAAGAATTTAAATTAATGGGAATTTTCGGATTTTTGTATAGTCAGCTTTAATTTCATCTCCATAATTAGCTTCGTATTCAACGACTGGCCGCAATATTTCCAACTTTTTCGATAATAATTTTAGCAGCAGCTGGTGCACTTTCTATATATTTGTCATCTTTTAATGTGGGCTGTTTATAAACAGATTTTATCATCGTTATAAGTACGAATGATTGTAATCCTCTTGCCACCCTTCCAATATTTGTCATTAAAATCTCTGATTTTTCCAAACAAATATTTTAATCGAACGGTAACATCATTATGCTTATGCGTTCTAAAATTGTTTTTTTTTTTTTTTACTACACGATCTTTTTTATACGCCAGATAATTTCATATATGTTGATTCCGATGCTGATGCTAGTAACGGATGCTTCGTAGTTTAAGTTATTCCAGGGTTATTAATACTTTAAATAATTATTCCATTCTTATAAATTTCTGTTTTTGAAAATTATATTGGGATAAAATCATTGCGTACCGGTACATCAATATTTGAATTTTTAGCATAGCTTTCGTTTTAACTTTGTGTTGCAGTTTAAATTGTTCATATACATAATCTTTGGATGTGCAAAAGCATCACCAATTGGTATATAAAACTCAATTCGCTTATTGTATTCATTCAAATTGTTGTTCGTCCGGCCAGTTGGTGGAAATGACTGATGCTCATAACTTTAAATTTCTTATATATTATCGATTTATATACTATCAACTAAATTTTCTTATCATTCCAAGAATGATGAGTGTTATCAAAACCTAACCACTTTACTAACCACTTATTAGGTTTTTATTAGCGAAACATTTTCCACCAAACATATTTAATCGTGTTTAATCTTAAGTAGCGCTGGTTCATAAAACTCGCATAATGGGCTAATTTTGTGAATTTTTTATTCTGTATATTGTAGGTTTGTGTAATATTTAAGATATTTTGAATACTTTAGTAGATTAGTTAGGTGTATAACATTATTTATATAATTTTTCAGCTATACTAACACGAAATTTATCCTCGACAGAATCTTCGCCTTAGCAGTTCTTCTTTTTAACCACGCATTCTGATTAGAATTGAGATTTGCTTTGTTTGAGTTTACATCAGCTGGTTTTAATTCCGATTGTTTAGTAAACTGTGTTTCTGTAATCACTAATTTTGGAAATATATATAATAATTTATAGTTTCCGCAAACAGTACAATATCTGCCCCATTTTCTCCTTGACTTTGTTGAATAATGAGTTATGTTCTTATCATTAAATAATATCTAAAACAATTTGTTATAAAAATTAATTTCTTTTATCTGTTTACAAATGTTTAGGTTGACGTCAATTAAATACAATTTTAAGTGTCATGGTAACATATAAACCAGTTTCATTTTTACTTGGTATTGTCCATGTAAAATTGGAAAAAACAGTCATCACAGTAAAGTTAACGTATATCTAAATCCTTTGTTAATTTTGCGTATACTGTTTAGAGTACCAGAGTTTATTTCCACTAAATAGACTTGTCTATGATAACAGCTACTAAAAGATAGAAAAAATTTTCTAGAATAATTATTTCGAGATAGTTTATGGATTTAGTTTCCATTAATGATCATATAATTTTTGGTACCACAACATCCACAGACACATTTAATTGCAATTTGTATTTCATTTCGTGTTACCTAGTTCAGAAAAAGACTTTATATGTGAACAAATGAATAATGTAAATATAACTAAAAAGAGAAAACATTTAGACAGAATTATATTGGTAACTGAAAAGTTTAAATACTTCATAATAATTTAACAAGGTGAGTAGATGTACTAGAAAACCTTGGCGTAAAAAAAAAGAAAGTTGAAAATCGATAACAAGAAATTTATTTAAGAGCGTGTTCCAGTAGCTATTAAAATTTTAGACTACCCTCGAACCCCTACAGAAATATCTATTAAGATAAATTTATTTAGTATTCAACACTCCGAAGAGAGCCCTAATACCACCCCACTAAGTGCCCCGCTAAAAGCTTTTATGAAGCATTGGATGGTGTTGAACAACTGACAACGGAACAATATATATTGGTGTGAAGTTCTGTTCATGTTAAGATCGAAAGGCAGTACAAAGTATATTGGTGATAGCGAAATTAATATTCAATGACGATAAATTTACTGTTGTTGAACGTTGAACATAAATGGGAACTGATAGTTTGATGAAATTGCTAACTCTTATGAAAGTAACAGAAAATTACTTCACAAATGATAACAATCAGATCAATATTCATATTCTAAAGGACACAATATCTAATTTTAAAAGGAGTGATCTGAACAAATAACGTTGTTGTACCCATTTATGATTCAATTAACAGGAGTTGGTCTTTGCCAAAAGTTGTAACTGGCACTAAAATACATACCGGTCTTCCAGAAAAATACATGTGGATGTATGATGTTAGTATAACTCATTGATCGTCTTCTCGATTTCCATAACGAGGATAATGCTGGAAATTGGGAATGATAACTATTACAGTGAGCAATTTGGAATAGCATTTATGCATCATTAACAGTTTACTTATTTTGTTGTAAATAATAAAGTAAGTGTACCGTAACTCATACGAATATATCAACAATGCTACTATATTTCTGGATATCTGAACACAATGTTAAAGGATTACTCAATGACATAATTAATTCTGTACTATTTGAACTGCATGAACTGTGAAATCACTTTGCAGTAACAATGGAAAAGTACATAGCTTTTCATCACAAAGATTTAACTTTAAAAACATGTAGCTGAAAAAGAGCTAGAAAAGAAAACTTGTAAAACAGTGTTCATTCCAGATGCAGATCTTAACGAGTGATTACGTGCTGGTGACACTGGATCTGTTATGAATATTAAACGTAAACTCGGCTGATGTATAATATTATACTATTAATAAATAGTTTTGTTATGTAAATGAATGTAGACAATATTGAGTTTGAAGTATCCAGTGAAGAGCTGAAGATATTTAATATCGATCATTTTGACAAAAGAATATCTTCACTATAAAGCAATGAAGATAAAATACGGTAAAGGGATGATGCTTACTATCTCTGTACCACAAAGGAAATTTTTTTTCCAAACAAATGAAAATTGGAAATGGTTTGACTGTCTGCAAAGGTGAAATTTACCATTTATTTTTGCTGCATTAGTAGCGTCTAGATAATTATCTGGTAGTGCTTCATGTATTGCTACATCTGAAATTAATGCTAAGAAGATAGATAATGAATTGGGAGAACAAACTTGACATGATTTGGAGTTAGGAAAAGAGGATAGAGTTGAGAAAATTTTTTTGTGTTATAAGAGAAAAAAGTAGTTCTGCTTAGAAATTTTGATAAAATAAAATAGTGGTTACAAAATAAATATAAAACAGTAGCAAGTACCTACGTTATAAATAAAACTCCAGCAAACACATGGAATTTATGTATGATGAAACAATAGTTTAATCGAGAATAAAATTATATGGCTTAACTGTGTAAATTTTCGGGGTATCTAATGACGTAGACTATACTTTAATTAATTTATACAAGGATATCAATGTTCATGTTTTAAAGTTACCTTTCTGTAACATTTTATACACACACACACACACTCACATATATATACACAGGATGTTCACAAAAAACACCGACAAACTCCGACAGGTGATTCCTTGTGAAAAATAAAGCAGGAAATATGCATGACACTTTGTACGTAATCTTGATATTAAGGAGTAATTCGCATTTGAAAATCAAATTTTAAAACTTTGATTTCCCCATTAACCGAACAGTGATCAACGTAAACTGACAAAACTCAGGATATTACTTCAAGACAATAAGGCCGACAAACCAACAGTAAGCATTAGTTGATACCTTCTATCCTTGCGAAAATAAAAAGGCTGGCCTCCCTTAAATTGCTGACAACTATTTTATCGTCAGGAAAATCCAACATTTAAGAGTGAATTGTGAACTTAGTAATAAAAAAGGTCCTCTTGTATTGTCTATATCTAGGACGCATAGTTTTCGTGCAAAACGCACGTCAAGTTTTGGCGTGATGAAACACAGCCTAGTGTGTAGGCAACACGTCGTACACGAGTGTCCTGTTTATTCCGCAGCGCCGTACAGACGATGGTGGACATTCGCTGTAAATATCACGTACCGTATTTTTTTTGTATTATTTTTTCGTCTATCTTTTTGTTGCAGAAGAACTGTGTTCATACGATTGCTGAAAATGACACTGAACTGCGGTTTTCGCCTTGGTAATAAAATGCGCGGGAAGCATGCCGTGGAGTCTACACGGCTACAGTCCCTCGTATCGCCACAAGGAAGCGTGTTAGTTGGACGGCTACGCACAAGCGTGATGGAAACTGCTGTTACTATACTTGTAGGAACACGACGCAATAACACACATGCCTTGTTTCTTAATCCAGGTACACAATTTACTTAATTCAGTACCACATTGCGCAATATAACAGCCTAAGTCACAAACATATTTTTCTCATATATGTACCGAAACATATCATTAAACAGTGATTGTTGGTACACAACACATACGTTTTGCTACAGAATTATTTTATGAAATTTCAATAGACTTTTGTAAACAGAATTAGTAACTGAGCAGAGAAATAAGAATTGTGTTTATTGGACTTAGGTTATACATAGTGATTTAAATAATTATTCGGATATAGTACATTTTAAAAATATTCAGTTCTTGTGTCGACTGTATAATATTATACTAGACGTCACGTACAGAAATATCTCACATTGCCAAACTAATTAGTACTTGCAATAGAAATTAATTACGGGTCGATAAGAGAACAATTGTGTCGTGTCTTTTACGTGGCATCATATCTGATCGCTTTGTTGATACATTATATGTTAACTTAGTCATCAATTAATAACACCATACATGCTCTCATACTTATCTGCACTGTAATTATTGGTCAGTTTTATTTTTTGGTCTACGTCGCAGAATTTATTTTATTGGTACAATCGAGTAAAGATCATAGATGTTTCTAAAGAGCGTGAAATTGGTTAGTGGAAGGTTTAAATATAAAATTTCAACAAAAAGTTACCAACACAACTGAAAAGACTACTTTCCCCAAATTGGGTGTAAATTAACACTGAAAGATAAAATTCTTATCGTAAATGTAGTGATATTAAATGATAATATTAATTTTGACATTTGATAAACCAAATGTACAAAATACAAGTCAGAGTTCCCAGTTTAATAAAATGTAAATAATAATTATAATGAGATTTCCTTTTATTATAAATATAAAAAAGATACCATCGAATTCAAAATATTGCCAAATGATGAACGAAATACCCCAAAAGTCTAGTCCACAACACAGTAGAAAATTTCATGACAAGTTTAATGAACTTCGGAAAAAGGTTTCCTCAATTACGCCATGTTACGCAAAATACTAAATGGCTGCCATTTTTTTAAATTTGTACACAGAATCAATGAAATTTAAAAATTGTCAAGTCAGCTTTGTATGAAATAAATGTGTACCAATTTTGATGAAATTTTGAAATATACTTTCTAAGATATGAAACACTGTGCTAAGAATACGTAATTGCCCAAATTTGGAAAATATGAACACATGATTAGAAAAAAAACAAGTAAAATCATCCTTGCATGCAGTATATGTGTACCAATTTTAATGATATTCTGAAAAATATTTCTTGACATGTATATACTACGCTAAAAATACAAAAAAAGAGCGCAATTTTTATAATAAGAACACAGGATAAACGAAATACACAGAAGTAAAGCCATCGTTGTATGTAGCATATATGTACCAAGTTTGGTTAAATTCTGAAATGTGTGTCCTAACATATGTAATATTATGCCTAAAATATAAAAATGGGCACCGGTTTAAAAATATAAAAGAAATACACAAAAGTAAACTTACCTTCGTAAACAGAATATGCTATTAATTTTGATAAAATTCTGAACAATATTTCATACGACGTGTAAGAGTAAGCAAAAACTAAAAATACAATTGCCAATTTTGAAAATATGAACACAGGATAAACGTAAGAGAGAAAAGGTAAGTCAGCATTGTATGAAGTATATGATGTGCATTAAGTTTGAAAACATTCTGAAAAAATATTTCCCTAGATATTGCTAAAAATACGAAAATAATGGCAATTTCGAAAATATGAACATGCCGTAAATGAAACATACGAAAGTCAAGTCAGGTGACTAAGTACAACACGTATACAAAGCTTGATGGAATTCCGTGCACTAGTTCAAAGTTTTTTAAGGGGAATCACACACACACACACCTACCCACCTACTCACACACACGCACGCGCTTACACACAGACAGAAAGGTGATCCCATTAGCCTAATTTTTCCTTCGGAAACTAGGCTAACTAGTCGCGCCGTTATTCGCCATGTTTCTTAGCCTTGTAAATTATACAATACCAGCGTCTTTGCTTACGGGGTTCTTAAGTAAATGCAAAAACATTTCTGAAAAAAAAAAAACGTATTTCGAATACCGTTAAATCATGCAGAACATTGCTAAGTCTATTGATGATCGCTATAAAAACATTAAAAACAGAATATTGTTTCCTTAAATTATATTAATAGCCCATATGCCCCTCTACCCAGTTTTGCCACCCCAACAAGGCAATTGTTTTCGGCAGAAACCTTCGTGGGTTCATGCACAACTCACAAAAATTTCGACGTAATCTGATGAATCTTAAAGGACAGCATTGAATACAAGCATATTATGTTTTATGTTTGATAGAGCCTTTTTAATGTGTTTTCGTCATTGTGTAGATGTTCAGTTATAACATCGTTGTTTCTGTTCTCATTCCAAAACAAAATGTACGTTTTACACCCGTTAGTGATCGAATAAAGAATAAGAAGTTACCAGCATAACTGATAAACTTACTTTCCTCAAAGAGGGTGCAAACTAATCCTGAAAGTTAAAATCGTTTACATAATACAGAAATATTAAACGATAATATCCATTTTGACGTATTATACACATTATATACAAAATATAAGTCAGGTTGCTATGTAATATGCGAATTACCAGTTTTTTAAATTAAAGAAATAATTTTCTGAGATGTCTTTCTAACATAAAGATAAATAAATACAGACGCCGTTTCCAAAATAATACAAATGGATAAACGAAACATACAAAAGTCAAGTCAGGTTGAGTGCAGTATATGTGTACCAAGTTTAATTAAATAAAAAAAAAAGTATCCTAAGGTATGTATTACTATGCTAAAAAAAATTATAAAGATGGCCGTCATTATGAAAGTATGAAGACAAGATGAACAACATGCACAATATTTAAGTTGGCTTTGAATGAAGTGTACGTGTACAAAGTTTGGAAGAATTCTGATAAATATTTCCTAAGATATGTTATACTATATTAAAAATATAAAAATGTCCACCATTGCGTAAAATGTAAAAATTGCCGCCATTTTTTTAAAAATATATCACAGGACAAACGAAGTACCGAAATATTAATTAAGCCAGCTATGCATATGCGTACCAACGTTGGTGAAATTCTGACAAATATTTCCTAAGATACGTCACACTATGCTAAAAATATAAATTGGCCGTTACGTTAAACATGTGAACATGGAATAAACTAACTATACAATATTCAAGTCAACTTTGTATGTTGTATATGTGTACCAAATGTAGCGAAATTCTGAAAAACATTTTCTAAGGTATGTGATACTATGCTAAAAATATAAAAATGGGTGTAATTTTGAAAATAGGATGAACAAAATTAACAATTTAAATTCGGATTTGTTTATACTATATGTGTACCATGTTTGGTGAGTGTCTGGAAAATATTTTATAATAAATGTAATATTATGCTAAAAAAAGAATGTGACCGCCATTCTAAAAATATAAACATACGCTAAGCGAAATAAACTACAGTAAAGTCAACTTTGTATGTTGTATATGTGTACAACGTTTGTTGAAATTCTTAAAAATATTTAGTAAAATATAAAACACTATGCTTAAAAAATGTAAAAATGGCCGCCATTATAAAAATGTGCACACAAAATGAACGAAATACACAATATTCAAGTCGGCTTTGTATGTCGTATATGTTTACCAAGTTTGGTATAATTCTGAAAAAAATATTTAGTAAGGCAAGTAGTACTATGCTAATAACATAAAACTTTCTGCTATTTCAAAAATTTGCTCACAGGACGAACGAAGTACAAAATATTCAAGTCAGTATTCTATGTAGTATAAGTGTATTAAGTTTCGGTAAATTGTGAAAAATACTTCCTAAGATATGTAGCACTACACTAAAAATATTAAAAAGTCAGCCATTTTGAAAATACGAACACAGGATAAACTAAGAACACAATAGCCAAGTCCGTTTCGTATGTAGCATATGTGTACCAGGTTTGCTGGAATTCTGAAACATGTTTTTTAAGATAAGTGATACTATTCTAAAAAATACAAAATTGGCCGCCACTTTGAAAATATTTACACAGGAATAACTAAATGCACAAAATTCAAGTAAACTTTTTATGCTGTATATGTATACTAAAATAATGAAATTCTAATTACGGTTCCTTAGATATCTAGCTTTATCGAAAAATGTTAAAATACCAGCCATTTTGTAAATATGAACATGGCGTAGATGGAATGTAAAAAAAGTCAAGTCAGATTTAAAATATGATCTCATAAGCGTACTTTTTCCCTCGGAAAGTAGGCTAAAAATTCTGATGCTGCCGTTTAATATGAACCATTTCTAGATTCAGTGATTTGGGCTGAGTATTATTTTTATAAGTCGGTCAGAGCGAAGCTAGTTGGTGCTTTTTTAAACATTGTGCATGGATAAGATTCATATTTTATGCATAGTAAGAAGTATAGACATTGCAACACTTAAGAATTTTATTTAACAATAAAATAAGAAGTCATCGCATTGTAATTTAGCAATAACATCTTCTATCACAATAATTTTTTGCCTAATTTTCGAAAAAAAACCGTAGGCTAATGAGATCACCCGCTTATCTGTGTGTGTCCATGTATAAGTGTGTGTATCCAGACAGCGTGTCCCTAAAATTTTTTGAACCAGAGGATGGAATTTCACCAAACTTTATACACGTATATTACTTTTAGTAATCTAACTTGACTTTTATATATTCCCTTTATGCACTGTTCGTGTGTTTAAAATAGTGGCCATTTTGATCAAGCTAGATATCTGGGGAACTGTATCTTAGAATTTCAAAAATATATGGTACACTTATACTATATACAAAGCTGACATGTATTTTGTCTATTTCGTGCATCCTGTGATCATATTTTAAAAATTGCGGACACTTTCGTATTAATAGCGCAGTACTGTATTTCCTATATTAGGAAATATTTTTTATAAATGTATAAAACTTGGTATAATCTGTCTTTACTTTTCCGTATTTTTCATATTTTTTGCATAAAATTACATACCTAAAACAATAACTTTCTGAAATACTTTAAACTAATAAGTATTAGTAAGCTGCCTCGACTTGTATTTTGTTCTCTTCGTGTTGAGATTTTAAAATTGACGGGTATTTGAACATATTTTACGAACACGCAAAAGTTTACATGAAAAAAAATTTACATTTTCTTTTAAGTTTGTAAACATATGTGACTTAATAAGTAGACTTGAAGTTTGGATTTTCTTTATACTATTTTCTTTATACTATTTTCTTAATAGAAGGTGAATGAGCATATTTTAATAACACGACATATCAAAGGAATCCCTTTTTTTTTCAGGATTACTTCTTAATCGGTACACATTTAGTAATTTACAAGGTGACTTGGATTTTACGTTTAAGGCATTCTTTCCGAAGGAAAAATTAGGCTTATAATATCACCTTTCTGTATTTGTGCCTTTGGGTATGGTTGTGTGTATGTGTGTGCCCCTCCCCCCCCAAAAAAAAACCTTTTAAATAAATAACAGAATTTTATCAAACGTATACTTTTAGTACTTAGTAACCTGACCAGACTTTCATATATTTCGTTTATGACCTTTTCATACTTTATAAATTGACGATAATTTTATAATTTTTAGATTGAGCCAGATATCTAAGGAACCGTATATAAAATTTAATCAAACTTGGCACACAAGTACTACACAAAATCAGTCTTGATATTTTAGTATTTCTTTAATCGTGTAGTACCTGTGTTATTATAATGGTGGCTATTTATTCAATTTCAGCTTAGTATTACATATCTTACAAAATATTTTTCAGAATATTATTAAACTTGATACACATATACTGCGTGCAAAGCTGACTTTACTTGTGTGCGTCTCGTTCACCCTGTGTTCATATTTTCAAAATATCGGCCAATTTTATATTTTATCATAGTATTATATTTCCAAGGAAATATTTATCAGAATTTAATCTATCTTGGTACACATACACTACATACAGAGCTGACATTACTTTCGTGAATTTCTTTCCTCCCGTTGATATATTTTCAGAATAGAGGCCAGTTTTATATATTTAATGCTGTGTTACATATATTTAGGCATATTTTTAGAATTTAATGTAACTAAGGATACATATACTGCATGAACAGATGGCTTTACTTTTGTGAATTTCATTCATCCAATATTAATATATATTTTTTAAATTGTGGTCATTTTAAAAATTTTAGCAAAGCATTACAAACCTTAGGAAATAATGATCAGCATTTCATAAAACTTGCTACAAATATACTGCATACAAACTCACTTTAATTTAATGAATTTCCTTCATTCTGTGTTCATATTTTCAAGGTAGTGGCCATTTTTATACTTACGGTATAGTATTACATAGCTTAGGGTATATTTTTCAGAATTTTATCAAACTTGGTACACATATACTACATACAAACCTGACTTAACCTTCGTGAATTTCCTTCAAACTGAGTTCATATATTCAATATGGAGGCCATTAGTATATTTTAACATATTACTACATAGCTTAGGATATATTTTTCAGATGTTCATATATTCAATATGGAGGCCATTAGTATATTTTAACATATTACTACATAGCTTAGGATATATTTTTCAGATGTACATCAAACTAGCTTCACGTTTAGTACATAAAACGCTGAATTTACTTTCGTGGGTTTCGTTCAACCTGTGTTCATATTTTAAAAAATTACGGCCATTTTTACATTTTTAGCACAGCATTACATATCCTAGAAAATGTTTTTTAAAATTCCGTAAAACTTTTACTACACACAAAGCTGACCTTAACTTTTGTGTGTTTATTTCATCCTTAGTAAATATTTTTAAAATGGCGGCCATTTAAACATTTGTGAGTAACCTTGATATCTAAGGAACAGTATTTAAGAATTTCATCAAACTTGGTACACGTAAGCTGACTTGACTACTGTATATTTCGTTCATGATGTGTTTATATTTTTAAATGGTTTGCTATTTTCATATTTTTAGCATAGTTTTACACATATAAGAAACTATTTGTTAGAATATTCACCAAATCTGGTACTAAATAACAACATACACAGTTAACTTGACTTTGTGTATTTGTTCATCTTGTGTGTATTAAAAAAAAGTAAATTTCTGTGTTTTGAGCACAGAATTACGTATCTTAACAAATATTTCTTCTGAAAATCATTAAAATTTGTATACATATTGTAACACCCGAGATGGTTCCCGGGTGTTGTAGCGGCTTGAAAGCACTTTCCTTAGGGATTCTAACCCTTGTTACGTGAGCGTTGGATGATACCGCGAAAGTAACTTAAAATTACGTGTCTAAAACAAACCCAACTTAAAGCCATGATATTTCGTTTATGTCTAACAATTGCAAATAACTTGAATGTTTTTTAACCAAATGCTTTAAAAAAATTTGAGACTGTGTACAGTCATACGATACACTATTTTGCCAGAGTGTTTTTTTTTTTAAATAATGTATCGTTTGCAAGCAAACAATTATTTTGCTTCATTTATTTTCGAAACTACTGCTAAACTAAAGAGCGAGGCTTTAATGCAATAAGGGCACAAAAAACAAAATAGGGGTGAAGCACTCGGAAGTACAACTGACACGTGTACACTCAGAGTAACATAAAATAAAAACCTACACTTGACAATCTATGATTTAATTATTGTGGGACATAGCTCTGCCATAAAATGACAACTCAGATGGTAAGCACATAATCACCGGCTTAGCTGATAGAGGTACCTTCAAGATCTAGTTAGAAAAAGCCCTATATAGGACTTGTCATCTTTCGTTACTGAACTAAATAATCAAATTCAAATAAAAATAGTACTGTATTTCTAAAACTGAGAAATAACTACAGTCGACACAACATTTAGATAACTGATAGAGCAAACGTTTGACTACTTAGTAAAATTTGTACATGAAATTTATCACAGACAATGAAATTAGATTTTATAAAATAACGATAATGAGTTTAAGCAATTTATCAACAGAAAGTTTTACAAGAAAAATTATACTTCTTTAAAATGACGCGTTTAAGCGTCAACTAACAAAGTTAACAGCTGTAAACTACTTCGTAGTCACAAATCGATTTATGGGTTTAATTCACAGTTTCTCTTTAACCACCAAAAACATCAAGTGCCTAGACTAAAGCTTAAACATTATGAAAGTAAACTCTCGACACGGACTTTTACCGTGTAAGAACTCCCCGAAAAACGTTCGACCGCGCTTGTCGACGCGGACTCTCCTGCCGAGTCAGCAAAGCTCTGGCGAGTAACCCGGACGTGGCCCACACCCGGGCACTGAGTTTCACAATTAACGCCCCTTGTTGCCAGGTGAAAAACTGTTCATCTTGCTAAGATGGGTAACTGGCCAGCGGTAATCAGGCCACTTCCTAGATGTAGTCAGCGAACCCGACAGAAAGGCGGGCGTTCATTGCGAAATAACCAGACACCCACCTTCCCACAGCAGAGTCAATGGCTTTACATCACTCCAACAGCGATTAAATTCTTTAAAAAAATTTCACTCCATGAAAATATACAAATTTGTTTGCTGACTTATCTTATTTGTCATGTTTTCCCGTTAAAAAGTGCGGCTGTTTTTTTTTTTAGTTTGACATAACTGAGAATGTACTATTTCGATATTAAATAATCTTGGTTTTCATATACACCTTTGTAATTTGACTTAATTTTTCACTGCGTTTTTCATTCACCTTATGTTATAATTTTCAAACATCGGTATTTTTTTATGTAGGGGCCTATAGAATAATTTAACATATCTATGAATTATTTTTTTTCTTCAAGTTTTAATAAACCTATAAAAAGTATACTACTTAGCATACTGACTAAACGTTTGTGTATTTCGTTAACCATGTGTTAAATTTTTTATAAAGGGGGCAATTTTTGTAATGTAACATAATATTACTTATTTGAGGAAGTATTTTTCCGCAGTTTATAAATCTTGGCACGCATATTCAATACAGTTAGTTGACTGGTCTTTTGTATATTTCGGTCATCCTTTGGCAAAATTTTGAAAACGGTGGCTAATTTTTTTTCTTTACTATGGAAATACATTTACAGAAAAAAATTTCCCCGATTTTGTCGTACTGGGTACGCGTCTCAGTAGGCTGACTTATCTTTGGCCTATTTTGTTTATCATATGTCTATATATTGTTTAATATTCCCAGGTGTACGTAAACGAATTTGACTTCAGGGTTAAATTACACCCATTTTAAAGAAAGTAAGCTTATCAGTTATGCTGGTAGCTTCTAGTTGTTCATGCTCTTTTCTGAATTCAAACACGTTGACCATTTGTACATATTGCGATTACACGAGATATCTATGCAACAATTTCTCTTAAAGGCTCAGCTACAATCGATTTAGCACAGAAAACAGCACTCGCACAGACACAGAACACTCGCACAGCACAGAGCTGCAAACTACAATTGAAACAGCACACGCACAGAACGTTGTTGTTAAAACGAAAACAAGCTACAATGGTAAATAACACACGTGTGTGTTGGTATCACTGATTCTGAACGTTTGTATAGTTACCGCCTTTCGTAAATAACTGCTTTGTTTATTTTATAATACAAAATCGTGTGAATGTAACTATTATAAACCTTGAAAATAATTTCATTTCGAAGAAATCAATTTACTAACTTCGGCGCGAGATTTAACAAAGGTTAGTCAAGTTAGTTTCCATTTTCACCTGTGTTATTTTCTTTTTAACCCAGTGGTATCCATGTTCTTATTTGCTGCGCACGGCGTACGGCGCACACGCACATAAATTTTAGGATTTACCTCTACTTTCTGTGCGCCAATCCTATGCTATTTTGCCGTGCGTGTGCTATTTGTGATTGTATCGTGTGACACCCAAAATGCTGGGATTCAACTTTCTGTGCGTGTGCTGTTTTATGTGCTCAATCATTTGTAGCGGGGCCTTAATTTTATTAAAATCAGCACACATATAGTTAACTTGGTTTATATGTGTTATGCCTTGTTCTTACTACAGAAATAGTGAATATTTAATAATATTTGGAATGCACGAGGTAGCCGAATAACCAAATATTCATAATTTCATCAAACTTATTACACACATTCATCGAAGGAAAGTGATATAATTTTAATGTACTTTGTTCATGATATATTAACGGTGACAGATGAGCGGAATTCGAATAAAATATCATAAGATACAGTTAAATTAAACAATAAACATTCATGTAATTCCGTATGCACGTAGTCCAAATACGGGGACATCAGTTTAATGTACATTGTACATATTGCATTAGTTGGTAAAACTGCTCTCCTGTAATTATCTATAGTAACATGTAGTATTTAAAGACAATAATACAAAGTTTCTTCTAAAGAATGAAGTTCACCACTAAAGCATCAACTTGCAGTCCAAACCACTAGACACTACACCTTACAACGCAGGCACCCACTAAGATGAAATTTTTGGAAATTAGAAAATTAACGGGTGAAAAGAGGGTACGAGTATTTTCAATGAATCCTTTATAGCGCTTGTACACTGAGATATCGATGTGTTTGTTACTACAGAATGAAGCTTACGAAAATGCTTATTAATTGTTTTTTTCATTTTGTTTAATATATTACCACTTGGGTGAAATTCTGTAAAATATGTTTCCAATAATTTCTTGATAACTTTCAAACCCTTCAAGATATCGAATTAATTTTTGTTTCAGAATGATATATATTCATATATTTTTTAATGGATTTTATGATTTTTGGAAATTCAATCTCTAAGGACATAAAAAATAAAAGTTGGTCTTAATACATTTTCTATGTTGCTTAAGTCTGTTGAGATATCGAGTATTGTGTAATAGGAATGATCCTTTTATAAATATCTAACAACATTTTTCATTATTTTTGAAAATCAACAATTTAGTGTGTGGAATGATGTTAATTGTTCCAGAAATCCCGAAGATAAGCTATGACCATGACAAATAATTTTCAAGTACTACCTTTTGCTGTTGTGGTGGTACGTATTCCTCTTTATGCACGGGACTGTAAATAAACATTAATTATTTTATTATTGAAGAATTCTAAGTAACTTGGCATAGTTGTTTGGAACACTGCTACGAGGTTATGAGTTCGAATAGCATGTAAGGAAAGGCAACAGGGAAACCAATGTGATATTGTATACGAACATTCTAGTGGCAGCTGGCAGAAGAGTTCATTTTCAGTGAACAGCAACTTTGTTAAATAAATAATAAAATAATAGCGGTTGTAGTCACGGACGGGAACAGTTGAGTTGAGGGTTCCGGATAACTCTTAACAGTTAAGGTTTTGTGAGGCATTGAGGGGTGACGTGAGGTGTATATAGATCGAAGCCTGGAATGAAGTTTTGGGAAAACGGAAAATCCCCGAGAAAAGTCACCGTCCTGCGGCATTGTTCGGGCGCGATTATTACATGTGAAAATTATGTTGACATTCCTTGGAATCGAACACATATTACAATAATATATATTAATAATTTTTAAAATAATAGCGGCGGAAAACCGTACCCAGCCAGCTCATTTAGTACTAAACACGTTTATGTGGATTTAAGGATGTTTGGTCATGTTATGAATAGTACCAATATATCCACTAATTTCGAAGTATATCGAAATGACTAAATAAGTTTTGATACAATAGGTCGAGAACTGCAGAATAGAGAATGCCAATTTGATATTTAAAGGCACTATTTTCCAAAGTACTTATTGTTGTAAGGCCACTATGTATGAATATAACATGAGATCAACTATACATATTTTACTTAATATTCCGTTATATACGTAATATTAAGTTTTAGGGTTAGTTTTCACCCACTTTGAGAAAAGTAGGCTTATTAGTTATGTTAGTAATCATCTTGTTGCCTTATGAGTAACGAAGGAATATATGTGTTTATGCCACGCGAACATAACTCAGAAGAAAATAAGCGTGTGTAACTTACGATGTGTCCGTATGCTCTGTTTCCAATATCTTGAGTACATTCTGACAGGTCTGGTAGCGCTAACTGTATTTTGGGTATGTTTGTTACATTGCCAGTTTACATTCTGGGTTCTAAGTCTACCTGTAGGCCTACATTTTAACGAAATATTCTATAGTTCATTCGCCGAAATGTGAGAGTTGTAGTTTGTAAACAAGAGTGTATGACATTAGTATAAGCAGTAAGGTGTGTACAAGCTACTAACCAGCGCGCGCTGCTGCAGTGTGACGAGATTTAAATTGGTGACTGGTCAAGCGAGTGTACGTAATGATTTCTGATAGTGATTTATTTAGACAGAAAAGTTAACTGTAAATGTGTTTCACTGTTGCAATCGAACGTAAGTAACCACATGTACGCCCAACTAGGGCGATCGAAGATTGTATTACGTACACTCCACGTTAGGTATAGTAATTATGTCTACAACACGTGCAACGTGAATGATACAAATTACATCTAAACTTCGCATAATGTATTACAAATAGTTAGTGACTATATATCTTATAGTCGGTTTTGTTAAAAGCATGATGTAAGTATCGTTAATGTGGAATGAATGTATTTTAAAAAAATACGGGTACCATAACACTGTCAGTTGAACAATATCGATAGTTTGATAATAAAGACGGCTTTGACAATGTTAATGAACGTCTGTTACTCAATTACATGGATTTCTTGGGGTTCTTCAAACCTATCGCATTTACACTCATAGGCTCCAACGACTTTATGTGTTCATACTCGCCTAAATACCACCAATTCGTACATGGTATTCTATGCTCAATACATTTCAGTTACTACACGAAGAGAGCATTTCAGACACCTCTAATTACAACCTGCTATCACGTGAACACTGCGTGCTTTTATTGACAGGCCTTACCTTCGATTACGTGCATGTGCTTCGCGCGCTATCACTTGAACGCGAATAGACAATAAATACGACATCACACGACTATTGTAATATTTGTTTATGGCTTTGCTCAATACATTTTCTTAGTTTCTTGTAGCATGTACAGACGACTGTTTTAAACACACATATATATTATTTTTACATTATGCTTCAATAACTGTATTACGCAAAATCTGTGTAGAGAATCAGTATTCAAGTCTGATATTACGCGTTTTACAATTCAGGGTCTAGTGTTGACAAAAACTGGCTCGCATGTGTTATCTAATCTACTGCACGACTTTGAACTGATGAGCAGCATATTTCTTATCGACTCTTTTATTGCACGTGCATCGGTGATCCTGAATTTACAATTGAGTTAAATTTGCTATGCTCGTCCCTGGTAAACTTTTATTTTACTGTAGTTAAGAATGACTTCTATACGATAATGGTAGAAATTAGTTTTTGTTGTGTTTGCCTTTGCTAACCTGAAATTCCAACATGAAAATAAACACACATACCCAAGTGTGTGTATATATATATATATATATATATATATATATATATATATATATATATATATATATATATATATAACTTAAATACATATTCGATAACTTTCTTTTCACATGCTATATAATTTTTACAGGTTGCGCAACGGTAACACGTTGGACGTCGAGTCGGTAGGATCTGCGTTCGATTCCCGGCTCTGGCCAGGCCATCCTGATTTCGGTTTTCCATGCACAGTAAAAATTATACATTTACAATGAAAATCTTGTAAACCAATATCAGAACATTATCAGTCAGGTAATAAAAGTGAATGTGAGGAAACTTTTAAAGCGGTAGCAAATACTGTAAACACCATTAGGAACTAGAAAAATAATTGTTAGTTAGCAAAATTTTCGATTTGAAACAGAATAAACCTAGAAGAACTGTCACATTTTCCAAAACATTTCGTACTTCCACAAAAAAAAAAAATTTAAATACTATGAACAATTGCTGTAAAGAGAACCACATTTTAGCTGCAAACATACAAACAATTTATGTAGATTTACAGACGTGTTTGTAAATGTACAAAGAAATTCGTAAGAGTAGAAGTTTTTTTAGTAAATTTTACAAAAATTTTTTGTAAAATTTACAAAACATTTTTGTAGTGTTACAAAAAATTTTCTTAAAAACGTATTTCTAAAAAAAAATCGTAAAGGTACGACATTTATTACTGTGTTGGTTCCCGATATCTTTCCAGACGAATGCTGGGATGGTTCCTTAACAAAGTCTATGACCGGCTGCTCTCCCACCTCCTGTCATTGATTGTATAGGCTACATATGTGTGTTAGCCTCTCTAATTACCTCGCTGTCACTGAGACGTACACTTTACTTACATACCCACTTAAAATAATTTAATAACAGTACGATGGTCACTTAGTGATCACACGAAATTTTTTAAATAAAGTTTCGTGTTATATGAGAAAGGTCTCTTGACTAGGTATTTTTATAATGTCCTATTTATATGAAAATTCACCACTTTTTGCATTTATTTCGTAGCAAGACATATCTTCGGAATTATTTATCGGAATTTATCTCAATTATACCGTATATAGAACTCAGTGAAAATTTACACTGGCGTGTTTATTTCATTTCGTGTTTATATGACATATCGGTATTAATTTTTCTGTACTTCATCTAACAAGTTAGGTGTCATAGAGTTTACACTATACGTTTTAGTTTCTTTGTGTTCTTATCAATACAGTATGTATGTATGCATTCTAATGTTTAGATTTACAATTCTCAGGGGAAACAAGATGGTGTAGTGTAGTGTAGGTTCGTGCCGGCCAAGGTTAACTAATTGCTATTAGTTTCCATACATTAAAGGAGCAAACACTAGTAAGAAACTGATAGAACTTATGGTTAGACACACACAATATTTAATAGTAAATAATCAGGAGCAATTACATAATGAATT